>JAMZAV010005350.1:0-47600 GCA_024449915.1 Sweltsa coloradensis | reverse complement strand
CGACCACAACCTCTAAACCTCAAGTGCAGGAAGTTCAAACGAGAGCTAACACAAGCAACTTCCGTTTGCAACAATGTGTGCACAATGCATATACAAACGTTTGTTAAAGTGACTTATGGCGTTTTGCACTCGGTAGTGCAGGGATGTATTGTTGTCGACCTCCATTTGTATAACATTACAAAAATGAAAAATGAAAAGACAAATACTATGGAGATCCCGTGCTCAGGAGAACGACCAATGAAAAATGTCATTATTGACCGAAACAGTTGAACACGGAATACTTATAAAAACTTCGTTGTACTTTTTGTAAGTATGCCCGCTGTAGCTAGGGTGTGTGACCCTCTTCAGATGACTAACTAGGTAATTAAGGTTTTAGGGTAGTTGGGAAAGGGGGCTGCATAAGTGTAAAAGGATGTGGGGAAAACTGAGAAAAACCTCGGTAAAAACTTCAGTCAGGATTGCCGGTCTCGACGGGATTTGATCCGATTATATACAATATAGATAATCATATGATTTATAGTAACTTAATCTACAATGGTTTATAAAACTGAAATTAACAAACCAAACAAACAAACAAGTACCCTTACCCCCCTTTTGCCTTTCCGGTCAACTAACTCTAAAATTGTATGTTCTCTTGGTGTGTTTATGTATTTTTACGATATGAATTTGAATATGTAACTCTGTGACCCTTGTAATAGGCAACAGAGGGTTACACGTGCCCTGCATAGTCTTCCAACCCTATGAGCATGTAAAATACATTAAATTATCATTATAACGTGCGAAGATTTCAGACGACTCGATGAAATTGAAATGAAATTGAGAAAAACATCCCCTCTCAATAATACACCATAGTTGAGTTTCACTGCGTTATTTGATAGTATTTTCTTGTTGGTGTGGTTATTTGTTTTATTGTTGGTTGGTGAACCATGTTCACATTTTTATAAACAAAAGCTGTTCAGCCCGTTTTGTGTCGGGAGGAAGGAAGAGTAGTGGTGATGGCTTGGGCTATTCGACCAATCGAAGATTGTGAAGGACAGTTTGAAGGTTCCGCCACATTGAGGGGACCAGAATACTGCATTCGTTCAGCAAAATATTGCACTTTTTAATTTAAATCTTTAAGGTGGGTGTTATTGCGTGACAGTGTTGCAGGCTCAAAGCCTACCTAGTTTGCCAACAGTTTTTCACCAGGTTTCATTGCAATGTTTCGGTCATCTCAATATGGTAGACATATATGCACATAGACATATGCATTTATGTAACCTCTCTCAACTCCGCTCCAATTTCATCACCAATAGTTTTGTTACAAATTAATTTTGGTTAATTCCCTTCATTGGAGTAGATTTTATATTAAGTCAGTTTTATACGTTTAGCGTAGCCTACTGATTTTAATATCAATCTTTACTATCTCGAATCAAAACTCTTTATTGGTTGTACCGTCCATGTAAATGAGTTTTTTTTTTAATTTGGATTAAGGGCGCGTCAACCGTTAGGTCATTCATAATGCATCACTCCAATCTAGCCTATAGGGAATATGGGGAGGAGGGGCCCATGCTGTCAGAACCAGCCACGGGTAGAGGGAGGAAAGGGGGGGAATTCTCACGTCGCGGTGTCATCGTCTTTGTCACCGTCATGGTTCGTTGTGTCAATTGTCATCGTCGCCGGAAAGGTCGTCAAGGGAAAAAGGTAGTGTCCCCGACGACGATTACCAGAGCTCGCCTCTAGTTTCGGGGTTTTAATATACTCCCCTCTTACTAGCTGATTTTAGCGAGGTGGACTTTTTCCCTTGAATCTTCTTTTACTATTAGCAAGAGCCATGCTCTGGGCCAATTCTACCCCGGGCCCAGACGGGGTGTGTAAAAGAGAGTTCTCATTCGAAATAGAGAATTATTACATCAGTGCAGATTTATTATAACGTAGGACACGAATACACGGGTATTAAACTAAGACCACCGCAAATGTTTATCACCATCAAATGTCCAAGTTATCCTAGTAATAAATGCACGGATATGGCGTTGAAGGTGTAAACCCAAGTTTGATTTGTGTTTTACTGCAAAAGTCATTCATAAATAGTCTGCAATATACGAGATTCTATGCGGGTTGACGATAGTGATAGGAAACACTTCCCTGTAATAATACTGCGAGCTTGTTTATTGCTTGGTACAGCAGTTACAGCTTCACAA
The DNA here is from genome assembly GCA_024449915.1 of Sweltsa coloradensis. Classification (NCBI taxonomy): domain Eukaryota; kingdom Metazoa; phylum Arthropoda; class Insecta; order Plecoptera; family Chloroperlidae; genus Sweltsa; species Sweltsa coloradensis. The sequence goes on along the minus strand of JAMZAV010005350.1, from coordinate 45,420 downwards.
GCCTGCACAACTAGGTTGACATGGCGAGGTACGCAACTTTACTATCAAACCAGTGATATCTATATTAAGGGAGAACACGCAATAAGAGGTCCCGCTGAGCTTGGCCCAACTCAAATGCGCGCTCAGGTGTTGATTGCAGCTCAACGGTTGGATATATCACTACCAAATGTTGCATAAATGATCATAGAGTTCCTTTATATTGATATCCACACTTGATTGACAAGAATAAGTCTTATAAAATTAATGCGAGACATAAGTCCAAAACGCGAAAAATTCGAAAATCGAAAAAATGGATTTCAATTCTGGATATTTCCACCAAACCGTTTGTTAATATTACAATTTATATTATTTTCATAATCAATTAATAATTTATATTAATTTATATTACAATTTATATATTTATATTGTTTATATTATTATTGTTTATATACGTGTTCGTAGGTTAAAATGTACTGTGATTGCCACACTGGCTCTGTAATGACTCAGTAGGCCTCGTGAGGAGGCTACGTTGTTGTTAGTATTGAGAGCACAGATTATACAAGGCCTACTACGTAGGCAAGATGTGCAACATGGCGGATCGAGCGTGTTCCCTATAAAGTAGTCATCTTCGTTACCGACAGCGAAACTAGCGCGACCTTCACCAGGGTTACGGTACTAAATGGAAAAAATTCAAAATGGCGGTTATAGCGCGCGTAGATTTCAAAATATTGAATGTTTATCGAGTGTTTGATGCAACAGCTTACCTTCAAAGTGCTGGAAACTGTCGTATTGATGATATGATAGATAAAAGTAACATGAAATAATTTAACACTATATTATTTAATTTTTATGTTACTTTTATCTATCATATAAACAAATATGGCAGTTTCTATCACCCTTCGAAGGTAAGCTGTTGTATCCTGTTCCAACACAAAAATAGGGATATAGTCCGTGGAACAAGCTGCTAAAACTATAGGAACATTTCAAATCCGGAAACCAGCACCAAAATTTAGGAGCAGGTGAAAGACATATTTTAGAATGCTATTTTCACGGGGGACACGCATGGTAGCAAATAAGTCACCTGTCATGGCGTCCACAAGATGGCCGCCAAAATAATTCTTAAAATTGCTGTAACTCAAGAAGTAATCATCAGATTTGGATAAACTTGGTTTTGTTATATTCGGTTTTTAATGCTCTACAAAAATGTCATGTGAAATTTTACCGTAAATACAAAAGTTTTAATTATATTTATATATTATTACAATGTATTGCAATTATAGCACTTTTTGGTGTACATATAATTATTTATACGTAGAATTAGCTAGATTGTCATAAAATTTTCAGACTATACTAAAATAACGCCAATAAATCCAAAATTTTTAGTCCCGAAACGAAATTCCTGTAACTTTTTGATTAATTAATTAATTAAATTAAGCATTAATTAAATCTTAATTAAAAGTTTCTTATTCACTTACCAAAGTCACGTAGTGTATCACACAAGAACAATATGACCACAATAAACCAAAAAAATATTAGTTCCAAAAATTAATTCCAATCACTTTCCTATTAATTCAATTAATTCAATTAATTAAAAATAATGACAATAATCTCAATTAATTTTGTAAAATTAACACAATGTGGTCGACCTTGGAATCATTTTAAGCTAGTTTTAAGGCGAATAAATGTAATGAAAAAATTAATTAATTAATTTAATTAATCACCGAATTAATTGCATTTTAGTTAAATTATCCCACTTTTGACATATGTATTGTTATGTATACCTAAAACTCGATCGATTGTCATAAAAATATATTTCTTTACTGACATAATGCCAATGAATCCGAATTGTCATGTCCCGAAACAAAATTCCTATAACTTACCGATTAATTAAGAAATTAAATGAAGAATTACTTATATCTCAATAATTGTTATTGTCACTCAATTAAAAAACACTCAATTAACACATACAAAATGCCAACAGAAGATCAAATATAAACAACCAGTGGAATATAAAAATTAATAGTCTCAAAATTAAGTTCATGCTACTTTTCTGTTAATTGAATTTCCCACAAAATTATTTTCCAGTAAAATAAGCATGCAAATGGTTCCCAGTGTGGCTGTGTTAATTTTACACAACACTTGGTGATTATATCAATTAATTTAATTTATTTATTAATTCAATTAACGGGAAAGTAGCAAGAACTTAATTTTGGGACTATCAATTTTTAAAATTACACTCGCATTGCTTATTTTTGATACTTCGGTTGGCACTTTGAATGTGTTAATTGAGTGACAACAACAATTATTGAGATATAAGTTATTCTTCATTCAATTTCTTAATTAATCGGTAAGTTATAAGAATTTTGTTTCGGGACATGACAATTCGGATTCATTGGGATTATGTCAGTAAAGTAGTATATTTTTATGACGATCGCTCGAGTTTTAGGTATACATAACAATACATATGTCAAAAGTGGGATAATTTAACTAAAATGTAATTAATTCGGTGATTAATTAATAAATTAATTAATGTTTTCATTAAATTTATTCGCCTTAAAACTAGCTTTAAAGTGATTCCAAGGTCGACCACATTGTGTTAATTTTACAAAATTATTGAGATTATTGTCATTATTTTTAATTAATTGAATTAATTGAATTAATAGGAAAGTGATTGGAATTAATTTTTGGAACTAATATTTTTTTGGTTCGTTGTGGTCATATTGTTCTTGTGTGATACACTACGTGACTTTGGTAAGTGAATAAGAAACTTTTAATTAAGATTTAATTAATGCTTAATTTAATTAATTAATTAATCAAAAAGTTACAGGAATTTCGTTTCGGGACTAAAAATTTTGGATTTATTGGCGTTATTTTAGTATAGTCTGAAAATTTTATGACAATCTAGCTAATTCTACGTATAAATAATTATATGTACACCAAAAAGTGCTATAATTGCAATACATTGTAATAATATATAAATATAATTAAAACTTTTGTATTTACGGTAAAATTTCAAATGACATTTTTGTAGAGCATTAAAAACCGAATAAAACAAAACCAAGTTTATCCAAATCTGATGATTACTTCTTGAGTTACAGCAATTTTAAGAATTATTTTGGCGGCCATCTTGTGGACGCCATGACAGGTGACTTATTTGCTACCATGCGTGTCCCCCGTGAAAATAGCATTCTAAAATATGTCTTTTACCTGCTCCTAAATTTTGGTGCTGGTTTCCGGATTTGAAATGTTTTTACGCTTGTTCCACGGACTAATAGGCATTCTATCAAAATAATGGCATGTGTTTTTTTAATATCCTCTTATATTATTATAGAAAAAACAATGAGTAGCTTTTGCAAATAAAAATTTAAGTAAATACAAACTATTATTGGCTTTCAAGTTAAACCTGGAGCACATCTGTGCTTCTCCATCAAAATCACTTTATCTTTTAAATTGTGAAGGATGGTAATAAGGAAATCAAATAGTTAAATTGCATATTCAAAATGTCACAATAACATAATTAGAGATGTAACTTTATCCATCAACCTAAATTAAAAAAATAGCATCAATATAAGTCGATGTGTCATTAAGCTAAAAAGTGTTAAGCAATGGCCTCGATCAGAGCAATAATTAGGCCTACAGCATACGTGCACGGTGTACATTCGAAATGAAATTGCCTTTATACACGTTGTACTAGGAGTGTAATCATAGGCATGAAATTAGTTTAATCATTTATTTACTGCTTGTAAAAACAATTATTACACAATTTCAGTACTGACACAATAATCAAATTCCAATGGAGTCATTAGTAGCTAGTCTTATTACATTAACAGGAAGTGGTGTATACAACAACATAATATCGAAGAGATTCTTGTAGTAGACATTAACATTTTTTACTATCATCACCTTGTCCGTCAATTAATTGCAGTTCATACAATATGTGTTAATAAATATATAATTGTCACAGCAATATCCACAAATTAATTAAATTAGCATAGTCTACATTTGTATTACTATTAGGGATGCACATCGATACCTTTCTCATTATCGATTATCAAAATGGTAATGTTATTATCGAATCGATAATATCGATATCACCAACAAACTCTGTTCCACCTTATAGGTCGCTGATCTCAAGTGTGGCAAGTGTAAGTCAAAACGATGCAATCGCGTTCCGTTTGCTGCCTCGCTATCTTCAATGTCATGTTTGGCTGATCGCTCATTTCCAAACATAAATCTCGAGTGTGGCACCGTGCATGGCATAACGTGAGATAGTCTCCGAGTTTTGGTTCGTGCCACTATTGGCCAATTATTTGATATTTCGATTATCGATAATTAATTTTGATTATCGATTATCGAAATGTATCCATTATTGATTATTGACCGATTATATCGATTATCGGTGTGCATCCCATATATTATTATGCTCTGCAAAATGCTGTACAGAGTAATTTTCATAGATTTGCCGGTCGTTGCTAGATTAACCCTGCCTGGGTTAACAGCCCCATCAGTACGTCAAACTCACGACCGTGGATGGGGTAACTTTTCATCGTGGGAGATCCTCAATAGGCTTGGCAAATCATAAAATTAACCCTATTGATTGAAACCCAACAAATAACGATCGATCGAGTAGTTTCCACAAAAAGACTATCTACAAACCTTCTTACTATACATACAATGTTATTAGGTAATTTAAATTAACGAAGGTCCTACATAATAAAATCATCTCAATATTATAGAATGGTCACTACAGGATAGATGAATACATAGGCCTACATACTACGTACGTACATAGGCCTACATCATCAATCGATCGATCATTATTTTGTATTTGCATAACTAAATTTGGTTCCAAAAATTTGTCACACTTTAAGTGACGGTAAATCAATTGCATAGGCAAATGCATTTAAATTTGGTTTATCACAAGTTGCCTACCGGTAGGCCTACCCATCGTGTTCTACTTCTATTTTATCTACTTACAGTCAATTGTTGCATGCATTAACTTACGACCGATGTAGGCCTACACTTGCAAGTCCAATGATTTCTTACATAATATATTACATTAGGCTACATTACATAGGTAAATATTAAAATTATATTGGTGTGAGAAAGGATCCAACACGTCTCTATTAATCAAGAAATTCGGAAGCCTACACTTTTGGAAGGTAAAAGTCAATGCTGGATTCTTTCTTATACTCCAGGCCAATGGCATTCCATCAACATTACCCACATATTAAAATTATATACCGGGGGTACGATACATTTTTTATTTTAAAAAAAGTGATAAGGCTTCAAAGCAAACTATTGTGGAAAAAATCTATTAGAAATTAATTACATATTGTTGGCATCCGTAACAAAAATAATAGTGGTCCCAACGAAAGAATGCAGATAGCTCGAAATTGTTTTCCCAACGTAACAACTTTCTCTGCTGTAGTCATTCGAGCTCAGCATGGATCTAGCACACGGAGGAACTCTGTGATCTAGCACAGATAATTTTGGCTTGTGTTGGTAAAAAATATTTCTCTTTCATTCACAAAGGAGACATTTCATTTAGGTACCGCGCATTCATACAACCCCCACCACTACAAAGCATCTACAATCTTTTGTTGGAGCAAGTATATCTATACCCTACCACTGTTGTAAGCATAAAATAATAATATACTGTACAAATCAATGATCAATCGGCCGAGCACCTGTATTGCGGTCTTCCTCTGGTAAGTCGCAGCTTCCGATTCAGCTTTCTGCTATGGTGGTGTATTGTAACGCAGCAGAGTCTGCGAATCAAATTCTTCAAGAGAATATCTCTGTGAAGAACACAGGCTATCCAACTGAAATCGTCCATTGCATTAATATTCTTCGTTATTTCAGCTCGGACATTTAGAGAATGACCCCGGTTCTCAAGGTAACTGCATATGACTTGGGCAGACTGTCCTACTGCAGTGGTTTAAGCTTAGATGTTGAGTAAACCAAACATCTAAAATCATCGCTCCGCTCTCTGAACTCAATGAAGATGTGGTCTGTAGACAACTCCGATGTTGTGAGTTCTGCCATGCAACATTTACATGTCTTGTCAAGTGCCTTCTTCAGAAGGTAGCCAGTTACATAGGCGACGGTGCCTCTTTCTGAAACAGGCAAGGCAGGTAAAGTTTGCAATACCACTGCCGGCCGCACTTCGTCGAACAATGTATCCCAGTCAACACCAGCAAGGTATTGGGCAGCTTCTGTCATAGTAGGGGAGCATAGGTAATTCCGTGGCCGAAAAGGTGAAAGAGCTATGTATCTGGTATCAATCGATTCGTATTGATCCATAGATAAACAATTTCGATGGTGAGAGTCTTGATTTTTTGGCTGAGACCGGCCATATCTAAAACAAGATGGCCGCCGCTTTCGAATTTCAAACTAGCGTATCTTCGTAAGTATTTGACCGATTTCAATTTCAAAGGTACCATTCGAAAGGAAAATGATAGAAATTTAAATTAATGTAACAAATTTTCACGAAAATTCCATTTGTTTGAGGTTATGTTACCAAAACTCTAACTGTTTACTTTACACTTTCTCGTTATGGAACGATATTTACTAGGTAAAAAGGTTTTACATTTGCTTAAGTTGCATTTTTGGTAGATTATTTCTATGTGTTTATAATGAATCCATGCATTTAATTTTCTGACAATTATAGCCTGAGTTTATGTAATTGAAGCGATGGCATGTGTAGATGAATATATGCTACTACTGTGTGATCTTTATGTTTCAAATACATTTTGTCGAGGCACAATTGGTGAAACAATTAGATATTTGGTATAAATCGATTCGTTATGAACCGAACTTAAACAATTTTGAATGGGTAAATTTTGATTTTTTTACTGAGACCTTCCCTGGGCAAAAACAAATGGCCGCCGTCATTGAACATTTTAACTAAAAATCTTTAAAAGTATTTCGCCGATTTCAATTCTAAAGATACCATTGAAAGGTAAAAAAAGAGCTACAAATGATATACCAACAATTTTCCAGAAAGTTAAATTTTTTAAAGGGTTTATGTTTGTTTTGAGATTTTTGTTTTTTTACCGATTTTTTCAGAGCACAATAGGTGAAACAACTATGTATGGGGTATCAATCGATTCGTTTTGAACCGTGATTTAAACAATTTTGATGGGAAAAATTTCGATTTTTTTACTGAGGCCTTCCCATGGCAAAAAACAAGATGGCCGCGCCAATGAATCTTTTGACTCGCATATCATTAGAAGTATATATCCGATTTTTAATTTACGTATACCGTTGAAAAGGTAATTAAAAGAGAAATAAAGTATATATTATCATTTTGTTGAAACATTAATATTTACTGAGGTTATGTTACAAAAACCTTAATTATTTACCACACTCGTCATCGGTATGGAACTTATGGCGCATATATTTACATGACAAAAACGGTTTTTGAATATGTTTGGCTTGTTTATCCGTAGCATATCTCTTTATGTATTCAATGAGTCCTTACTTTTTATGTTCCGACAAATATATCCCGAGATAATGTATTTGAAGCGACGGTATGTGTAAATGAATAATATATGCATCGAGTATTTTGATCTTGATGTTTTAAACACATTTCTTAGAGGCACAATAATTGATGAAAGGATTATGTATCTGGTATCAATCGATTCGTTATGAAACGTACTTTAACAATTTTGATGAGGTACCCGTCGCAAAAAAAAAAACAAGATGGCCGCCGAAAAAAACTTTGAAGCTTACATATTTTCTAAGATAATTGACAGATTCATTTCAAAGGTACCGTTGGAAAGGTAATTAAAGGAGCAAAAAAGTATAAATTTGCAATTTTTACAAAACTTTTATATTTACTGAGGTTTTCTTGTTACTACACTCAATTGTTACAGTTATGGAACAAATATAACGTATATATGTATATATTTTGTTTAACCTTAGTTTTATAGTAAGCGACTTTGACGCTGTTATTTTGGTACCATAGACAGAAATTAATAAAAGTTCTTCCTTCGGGGATTGAACCCGGGACCAGATTGGAAAGAGTAATGGCAGTATGACATACATTTCGGTCACGAAAATCTCTAAAAACCCCAAAAAATTATATATTTAGACAGAAATTTAAAAAAGTACCTCCACCGGGGTTTGAACTCGGGACCTAGACTGTCAATGTCATACTCTTTCCAACTGGTCCCGGGTTCAATCCCCGGTGGAAGAACTTTTATTAATTTCTGTCTATGGTACCAAAAATAACAGCGTAAAGTCGCTTACTATAAAACAAAGGTTAAACAAAATATATACATATATACGTTATATTTGTTCCATAACAGCTGTAACAATTGAGTGTAGTAACAAGATAACCTCAGTAAATATAAAAGTTTCGTAAAAATTGCAAATTTATACTTTTTTGCTCCTTTAATTACCTTTCCAACGGTACCTTTGAAATGAATCTGTCAATTATCTTAGAAAATATGCAAGCTACAAAGTGTTTTTCGGCGGCCATCTGTTGTTTTTTTTTGCGACGGGTACCTCATCAAAATTGTTAAAGTACGTTTCATAACGAATCGATTGATACCAGATACATAATCCTTTCATCAATTATTGTGCCTCTACGAAATGTGTTTAAAACATCAAGATCAAAATACTCGATGCATATATTATTCATTTACACATGCCGTCGCTTCAAATACATTATCTCGGGATATATTTGTCGGAACATAAAAAGTAAGGACTCATTGAATACATAAAGAGATATGCTACGGATAAACAAGCCAAACATATTCAAAAACCGTTTTTTGTCATGTAAATATATGCGCCATAAGTTCCATACCGATGACGAGTGTGGTAAATAATTTAGGTTTTTGTAACATAACCTCAGTAAATATAATGTTTCACCAAAATGATAATATATACTTTATTTCTCTTTTAATTACCTTTTCCACGGTATACGTATATTAAAAATCGGATGTATACTTTTAATGATATTCCGAGTCAAAAGATTCATTGGCGCGGCCATCTTGTTTTTTTTCCCTGGGAAGGCCTCAGTAAAAAAATCGAACTTTTTCCCATCAAAATTGTTAAATCGCGGTTCAAAACGAATCGATTGATACCCCATACATAGTTGTTTCACCTATTGTGCTCTGAAAAATCGTTAAAAATACAAAAATCTCAAAAAATACATAACCTTAAAAAAATTAAACTTTCTGGAAAAATTTTTGATATATCATTTGTAGCTCTTTTTATTACCTTTTCAATGGTACCTTTAGAATTGAAATCGGCGAAATACTTTTAAGATTTTTAGTTAAAATGTTCAATGACGGCGGCCATCTTGTTTTTGCCCAGGGAAGGTCTCAGTAAAAAAATCAAATTTACCCATTCAAATTGTTTAAGTTCGGTTCATAACGAATCGATTTATACCAAATATCTAATTGTTTCACCAATTGTGCCTCGACAAAATGTATTTGAAACATAAAGGGTCACACAGTAGTAGCATATATTCATCTACACATGCCATCGCTTCAATTACATAAACTCAGGCTATAATTGTCAGAAAATTAAATGCATGGATTCATTATAAACACATAGAAATAATCTACCAAAAATGCAACTTAAGCAAATGTAAAACCTTTTTACCTAGTAAATATCGTTCCATAACGAGAAAGTGTAAAGTAAACAGTTAGAGTTTTTGTAACATAACCTCAAACAAATGGAATTTTCGTGAAAATTTGTTACTTTAATTTAAATTTTTTATCATTTACCTTTCGAATGGTACCTTTGAAATTGAAATCGGTCAAATACTTACGAAGATACGCTAGTTTAAAATTCGAAAGCGGCGGCCATCTTGTTTTAGATATGGCCGGTCTTAGCCAAAATATCAAGACTCTCACCATCGAAATTGTTTATCTATGGATCAATACGAATCGATTGATACCAGATACATAGCTATTTCACCTTAGCTGCCACGGAAGCATGTTTTCATACCCCATGCTCCCCCACTATCAGGTCAGAAGCAGTGGTAGCATCTAGAGCCCGGGTCACTGGCAGCAGGCTGTATGAAAGATTGCAGGTCCGACAAGAGCCCCTCTCCTAGATTTACGTCCTCGCAGTTTGTCCTCTAGTGGGCACTTTCATCAGTTTGTTGATTATTCGGATACTGAGAGCTGAAACAAACTGGCAAGCATGATGGGTTAATTGTTATCATGTCCATGCTGTCTGATGGCGCAGCAAAAGTTCTCAGCGGTATCTTGATTAAGCCCGCCTGGTTTGAAGAACTTGCAGCTATACTTTACTCGAATTGTTTGTTGTAATCCCCCTTGGGTTCTGAAATGAAGCGAATAGGTTTGGTTTAATATAAAATAATAATTCAATAATATCTCCCATTTTTCGAGTGTTTAGGTACATGTGAACAAATCTTACTTTTGGCTACTTCATTTCATTACAAATATTGGATGTAAAGTTGTCATTACAATAAATAATGAATTTAATAATTAAATAATAAATAATTATTGCTGTTAGTGTCCATTGACGAATGTATAAATCAAAAAGATCTCTACAAATTATTTTGTTTTCCATCCTAATGTATATCGTCAGAAATGTCATATTTTCGTTCCGTCAGAGGGAGTCGAAACTATCTGTAGAAAAAACTTGACGACGAAGACTCGCAAATATCGAAAGGCGTTTTACAACTTCCTTATGTTCTGGATTGCTTGAAATCTTTATTGAGCACTCTGTAAGGTCGTTGCCCGCTCAACGCCTCCACCTTAGAGCGTGTCGATGTCTTCGTCGGGCTTTCCGTGATACGGCGGGCATGTATTCGTCGGTCGTTCCGTGATACTGCGGGCAATGTCTTCGTCGGGCGTTCTCCGTGATACTGCGGGCATGTCTTCGTCGGCTTTCCCGTGATCTGCTGCGATTGTCTTCGGTGGACATCCGTGATTACTGCAGGCAATTACTTTTGTTTGGTCTTCCGTGATACTGCGGGGCAATGTCTCAGTTGAACATCCAGTGATACTGACTGGGCAATGTCTGTGTTGGACATAACGTGCTACTGCGGTCAATGTCTTAGATGACATCTCCGTGATTACTGATAGGCGGGCAATGTCTTAGTGGACATCCCGGGATACGGCGGGTATGTCATTAGTTTGGACATCCCGTGATACTGCGGCATTTCTTAAGTTGGCATCATCCCGTGTGATAGCTGCGGGGCAAGTCTTAGTTGGACATCCGTGATACTGCGGGCCGAATGTCTTTAGTTTGCTATCATTACCCTTGATCGCTGCGGCAATGTCTTATGTTTGGACAATACCGAAGTGATACTGGGGGTGCAATGTCTTAGTTGGACATCACCGTGGATACCACCCTGCGAGCAATGGGTTTTCCCCCCCCACCCCCCCCTCAGTTTTGGACATCGTGATACTGCGAACAATGTCTCAGTTGGACATCCCGTGATACTGCGGCATGTCTCAGTTGGACATCCCGTGATACTGGCGGGCAATTGGTCATGTCTATAGTTGGATCCAGTGCCCGTGTGATACCTGCCGGCAATGTCGTTTGGTGTGGACAGTCCCGTTATACTGGCGGGCGATGTCTTGGTTTGACATCCCGTGATACTGCTGGGTAATGTCTGTGGTGGACCTCCCGTGATACTGCGAGCATGTCTCCGTTGGACATCCCGTGATACTGCGGGCAATGTCTCAGTTGGACATTCCGAGATACTGGGGCAATGTCTTGGTGGGACATATCCCGTGATACTGCGGCCATGTCTTAGTTTTGACGATCCCAGTGAATACTTTGCGGGTAAATGTCCCTATATTCGTGGTGAACATCACCGGTGATACTGCACAGATGTCTCAGTTTGGTACATCCCGTGATACTGGGCGGGCCATGTCGCAGTTGGTCATTCCAGATACTGCGGGCCAATGTCTTGGTGGGACATCCCCGTGATACTGCGGGCAAGGTCTTAGTTGACATCCCGTGATACTGCGTGCAATGTCTTAGTTGGAGGACATCCCGTGATACTGCAGGCATCTGTCTATTGTTGGACATCCCGTGATACTGCGGGCAAACTGTCTTCGTTCAAACATTCCGTGTGATACTAGGCGGGCAATTGTCTTAGTTGGACATCCCGGTAGATACTTGCGCGGCATGTCCTTCAGTGGACAATGCCCGTGATAAACTGCGGGCGATAGGGGGGAGGGGGGAGCAGATAGAAGTGCAAGCTTAATGTCTTAGGTGTTGTACACCGTGATACATGCGGTCATGTCTTGTTGGACATCCTTGACGGTCTTGTGGGCCTGTCTGGTTTGACATACCGCGGATACAACTCCGGGCAATCGTCTTTGTTGACATACCCGTGTACTGTACGGCGCAAGATGTCCCAGTACGTTGGACATACCCGTGACTACGACCTGGGTAATTGTCTTTTGTTTGACATCCCGTGATACACTTCCGTGGTCAATGCGCCTTTGTTTGACATCTCCGTGATACTGTGCGGGCAATGTTCTATATAGTTGGAACATTCCCGTGACTACGTAAGCGAGGCAATGTGTCGTATGGTGGACATTTCCCGGTATACTGCGGGCCAATGTCTCAGTTGAGACGATCCCTTGATAACACTGCGGTTGCCAATGTCTTCAGTTGGGGCATCCCGTGTCCTGCCGTAGCAATGTCTTATGTTGGACTCAACGTTGATACTGCGGGCAATGTCTCATTGGACATCCCGTGATACTGCTGGTCTATGTCTTAGATGACTCCCGTGATGACTGCGGGCATATGTCTTCGTTTGACATCCCGTGATACTGCGAGCCAATGTCTTAGTTTGGACATCCCGTGATACTGTGCGTGGCTATGCTTGGAGTTTGTGACATCCCGTGATTACCTGTGCGAGTCATGTCTCCAGTTGGAGCATCCTCGTGATATGCGGGCAATGTCTTAATTTTGACATTCCACGGTGATTACTGCGTGGCATGTCCCTTTTTTGGACTCCCGTATACTTGCGCCATGTCCTTATTTGGACATCCCGTTGATTACTGGCGAAACAATGTCAGGTTGTTGGACTCCCCGTGATACTGCGGGCAATGTCTTAATTGGACATCCGTGATACTGCGGGCAATGTCTATAGTCTTGCCTCGTGTACGTGCGTGTCAATGTCTTAGTTTTGACCATTCCCGTGATACTGCGGTGGCAATGGTCCTCAGTTGGAGCATCCCGTGATAACTGCGAGCAATATTCTTAGTTTGGACTACACGTGGTACACTATCACATATCACGCAATGTCTCAGTTGGACATCCGTGACTACATGCTAGTCAATGTCTTAGTTGGACATCCACCGTGGATACTGCGTGCAGAATGTCTTAGTTGGACATCCCCGTGATACTGTGCGGAGGCAATGTCCAGTTGGTACATCCCGGAGTAACATGCGGGCAATGTCTCAGTTGGCATCATAACCCCGTGATGACTGCGGGCAATGTCTCAGTGGACATCCCGTGATACTGCGAGCATTCTTCGTTGGACATCCCCGTGAAGCTGGCGTGGCAATGTCTTAGTGTTGTACATTCCGTGATACTGCGGGCAATGTCTTCGGTTGACATCCCTGTATACTGGCCGGGCAATGTCCTCAGTGTGGACATCTCCGTATACTGCGTGGCAATGTACCTCAGTCTGTGGACATCTCGTGATACTGCGGGGTCAAATGTCTTGAGTGTTTTGGGGAACATCATCCTCCCGTGATATCTTGGGTGCGGGCAATATATGTCTTGCGGTTTTGGATACCCTCCCATGTTACGTATCTAGCGTGGCATTATGGTCCTTCGTTGTGTTTGGTGTGACATCCCTGATGACTGCGGGCAATGTCTTGTTTGGACATATCCCGTGTACTGCTGGGCAATGTCCTTTGTTGGACATCCCGTGATATCTGCGGGCAATGTCTTATTGGACTCCCGTGATCTGGCGGGTGCAAATGTCTTAGTTGGACTCCCGTGAATACTGCGGTGCAATGTGTCTTTGTTGGACATCCCGTTATATCTGCGGCTTATGTCTTAGTTGGACATCCCGTATACGTTTGTTACACAATTTTTATCATAGTGAACATGAATTAAAAGTACAAATTGGTTTGTCCGTTGGCCTTGTGGGGTAGATAATTTTATACTTTGACCTATGACGAGGAATTATTACGCTGGAATTACGCTCTCTACTTCTAGGGTTTTGTGTCCTCTCCTGATCCTCTGGAGATCTTGTACTTTCTGACTTTCTGGAGCGATTGAGACTTAGCTTCTCTACCTCTAGGATCTCTCTCTCCCTCTGAGATTGATTCTTCTAGCCTCATCTTCCTCCATAGATATGCCTTTCATATATCTCTTGGCGAATGCCACTCTAGGTCTTCCTGTATACCAGAGACGGGAAGATGACTCTCTAGTGGGCCTGCTTCAAGTTCGTCTGGGTTCGATGCATCTTTGCTACCGTACTAGATACGATAACTGACTCTCTAGCCTCTCTGACTCTGTATATTCCTCTTAGGCCTATTCTATCTCTGTGGGATGCTCTATATACTCGAAATAAACCTCTCACTCCAACCTGTCTGGAGATTACCATCTCTAGGTCCTTTTTCCCTAGGAATCTGCCTCTTTAGGCCTCTCCATACTCTTGTATGCCTCTATAGACCTCTCTCTCTCTCTGGAGCTGATCCTCTCTAGGTCCTTTTTTTCTAGGGAGATGGCCTGATTTAGGCCTCGTTATCTCTGGGATGCCCTCTATAGACCTCTCTCTTTCTCTTCCTCTGGAGATACCTCTAAAGGTCCTTTTTCATGTATTGAGACGTCCTCTTTAGGGCCCACTACATCTCTGGGATATGTCTCTATAGATACCTCTCCCTCTCTGGAGATACTCTCCAGTCCCTTTGGTAATGAGCGTATGCTTCTTTAGGTGCCCGCTCCATCTCTGGGGATGCCACTAGAGCCTCTGCGTCTTTTTCTTCTCTGAGATACTCTCTCAGTGTCCTTTTCTTAGGTGAGACATGCCTCTTAAGGCTCTCTATCTCTGTGGATGCCCTCTATAAGACCTCTCTCTTTCCTCTCTCTGGAGATACTCTCTGCTCTCGCGTCCTCTGTTGGGCCATAGGAGATGCCTCTTTAGTGGCTTTCCAATCTCCTTTGGTGATTCCTCTAGAGACTCTCATCTCTGGAGATACCTCTGTAGTCCTTTTTCCTACCGGGTGATGACTTCTCTATGACACCTCTCTTTTATCTCCAGGTGCTGCCTCTGTAAGCCTCTCCAGGCTCTGGGGATGCCATTTCTTTGGATCTTTTACCTCTGGATATGACTTTCAAGGCCTTCTCTATCATTGGGGAATGCTCATAAGACTTTTCTACTCTCTGGTGATGCCACTCTAGTCTTTCTACCTAGAGAGATCGCTTTCTAGTCTTTATTGTTGCCCGCTTCTGTGACACCACTCTAGACCCGTTCTAACCATAGAGATGCTCTCTAGGCCTCTTTATCTCCGGGACTTGCCTCTCAGACCTTTCTTGCTCTGGAGAATGTCCTAAGGCATTTTGACCTAGGTGATGTCCTCTTTAGGTATTTTTACCTAGGGAGATGCATCACTACACCGCTGTACCTCTGGTGATTCCCTATCTCTAGGAGTTCCTATTCCGGAGTGCGTATGATATTTTTGTTTTTCCGTCTACCCACCAACTGTTACCCCCACCCCCCCCACCCCCCTCCTAAACCCACAAAGACCAGTGGACTTTTAGGCCTCGCTCTTTGTATTTGATCAGAATATTAGATGAGTGTTTGAGCCCAAATTAATGCTTTATTACAAATCCAAAATAATTAAGGTACCCGGTACTTGGGTCATAATTCCTCGTTCATGAGGTCAAATGTCATGAAGAAAATCTACCCATGGGTCATAACGACAACCCATTGTGCATTATAATGTCTTGTTCTAGGGATAATTTTGGCAAATACGAGCGGTCCGCAACGATACATTTCTTTCAATGTAAACACAAATTGGTTAGTAACTGTTCAAAGGTCCATAATCCTGGTAATCTTTACAAGTGAGAGTCAAGTATCATGCATTTTTTCGAGTTATGCAAACTTTAACACAATATTACGAAAATTTTGATGTTTCATTAGTATTATATTTGTGGCTGTATGGTATGTTTGACCCCCCTTACCCCCCAAACTCTTGGACTTTTTTAGGCCTCCTGTTTACAATTTGGCTCCGGATATTATTTAAGTTTTTGATTAAAAATTCATGCTTCTATCAAAAACCTCGAATATTAGATAATCCGAGTCAAATTCCTTGGCTGTAGGTCAAAGGTCACGGAATGATCGGGCACACGTCATTAAAGTAAAAACACATGTGGACTCTTAATTCTTATTCTGGTATAATTTGTTACAAAATGAGTGTCACACTATACAATTTTCTTTACAATATATAAAACAAAATATAGCAAAAGTCGTGGCAATTTGTCAGAATAATATTGTAAGTGTTTCACACCAAATTCTCGCTTCTTTCACAAAACCCCCCTAATTGTTCACCTAATCTCGCTCAGACTACATCTTATGTGTAATAAACATTAACATCATACAACAAGACTTGATAGGGTTTGAGTCCTCGAAAATAGACCCATGGAGATCCACTACGAACAATCATGACACCTTAATCTATACGGCAATCCAATGTACTAAATATAGTGTTATTTCAGGCTTGTAGTATGCACTTTAGCCATGCGGTGACACTACTCAGGAATCTTTGTTGCCGCTCTAAAGTTGATTTATTCGTGCTTAGTGGTCTCGACGCGTCGTTCGGCTCACTGCACCTCAAGCTTAATGGCGCGATCAGATTTATATCCAGAAACTTTCTCGACCATTTTTTAAGAAGGCAAATCCCGTGTATTATTACATAAGTGTTAATTGGCTTTGAATAGAGTAGCTACTTTGGTTTATGCGTCTGGCACAATCCGCTTAAGGCTATTGTATCCCTCTATGTTAAAACCTTACAATAGTTTATGAAAGTTGTCTGAATGAAAGAGTAGGCCCTACCTTTTAAAACACTTTTTTTTTTGGGGGGTGGGGGGGGATTAACTCACTTTCGGCCATCATATTTCGTTTTTGACAATCGTGTAGCCTGTACATCTAGTGAAAAATGAAATTTTTGGAGTCGGTTTTCTGAAACAGTTTCTCAAACACCTTTAAGCTTCCACCTAAGATAAGGAAAATATGTATTTTTATAATAACAGTTTGTGCAGGCGTATTTTTTTTGTCAAACGGTACAAATTACGATTTTTGTTTTGTACCCACCTGACAACAAATCGTACACCATAACTATTATTAAATAAATCTACTTTTCCTTACACTCAAGGCTTGTGAAGTCTCAAAAAGTGGTTTTAGAAATATATCCCAAATAAACTGATTCAAAAAATATATTTTGCCCGAATGTGCGACGTGCTTTACATATTGTGCAGAGTCGCAAACGACTATAATGAAACAAAATGATAGTGAGGTTTAGTTCTCGCCCACTACTGCCGTCGGCTAAGGCCGGTTGCAAGACAATTAGACCGCGTTGAACGATAACGTTAACCGTTAACGATAACGGGAAGAGAAAGTCTGAATCACAGAATCGCACGTTAACTTACGACCCGATGCACAATAAAGTCTTCCGTTGCCGGTCGTTCGTATCCCGGGCACGATCAACGGGAACATCACCAAGTTTTTAACTTTCGTAACGTTCTCGTCCCAGTATCCTTTCCGAAACCAATCAGAATCCAAGATGTTCCACGGCCTGTTAACAAGTGTAATAAATGTATCATCTGGTAGGTATTTTCAAGAAAGGCTTTGTGGTATGTTATTTACCAGGTATAGGCCTACCAAATATGCGCAACAAATTAATAACAAAAATTGCATGTTCCAACCTCACATTTTAATTTCTGACCGTCCGCTTCAACGGGCTATGGTTATCGAAGACCTTAACGTTACCGTCTCCGTTATCGTTGTCCGTTCCGTTCTCGTTACGTGGGCAATTGTGCATCGGCCTTAATAGGTTACATAGCCGTCATTTAATAGCTTGAAAAAATGTGTTAGGCTATAACCATTTTATGATTTTAGATCCTTATTTTTCTAGTTTTATTATGATTTTTGATAGATTAACTAAACTCTGCAGCTGATTATTATACCGTAGGAGGCCTAATCATTTTTGTTTAGGCCACCTATGAGTATCAAGACAAATCATGAGGTGTCAAGGTGATTTTGAACACTCTCGGATTCTTCGAATCAGTCTCCTCGATATGTTCTAGTATCCGCAAGCTTGCATCGTTTTTCTCCTTGTAAAGACCTCGCTCATTCAGCTAGCTCCTACCGGACACTAGTGGTCGCACTAAATCTGCAACCTTTTCCCTGACAGTCATTTTCTATATGCTTAAACCCACGTCCTGCAATGAACTTTCATTCATTGATAGTTTATTAAGGTACCTATCCCGAATCTATACGCACAATCCCAAATGTCAGATTCTCTTCCTCGTAGGCCTTGTGGACATAAAGTTAATTAACCCATCAGGTGTAGGCCCGATACTAGGTATTTTGTTATTACCTTTTTATAATCAGATTTGCTCCATGCGCTTGGTCCACGCTCTAGTAGGTTTTCTAAGAAAAAACTTCTATTTCGAATACTCAATGATTGTTTGCACATTACAGTACCGCGCTTGGGAAGGGTGTGAAGAGCCGATGAATGGCAATTTTCGCGTGGACCAACATAATCAGGTCCTTCAGACAATTTGCTGATGATTGGAGGGAGTTTGACATAGATTTATTGTGCACACGAGACGAATGCCGATGGCTGCATTATATCCCAAAGATTCTTACAGTGCCGTATTTTCCTAACACTCGCATTAGCACAAATGTCGTTGTTTCACATTAGTGTTAGAAAAAACACTTGCATAGGAATACACATAGTCGCGCTTACTACGGTAATATATACAACCACTGTCGTCTGTTTGGACTTCACAAGTAATGTGTTAGGCCTACATCTGATTCACTTCTGAGTTTCCATTCTCACTTACATTTGATGTCGAACTCGTCGCCGGCAGCATCAATTGATTCCTGTCTGTACATCCCCGCGGGCAACTTGGTTTCATAATACGCTCCTCTGGGCACTATTCCCTATGCTATTCCCATGTGTTTGCTGACCCTGATGGCTGACAGTTGAAGATGTGTAGGAACTACATAATAGCGGCTCCTCTGGCACTATTTCCCCTATGCTATTCCCGATGTGTTTGCTGACTTGATTGCTGACAGTTAAGATGGTGAGAACGACTGCTTCTTAGAGTGTAAATGAACCACCCATCATCGTGAACCCAGAGTTTTTCCATATATGGGAGCCATTGGAATTTAGTGTAGCTAGGCCCTATGCAGTAATATCCATCAAAGTCAAGAGGAGGGTTATAGCTCCTTTACTTCATATCACATTGAAGACATACCTCGTATACCAGAGCATATTCTAGCCCAGGCTAACATTAAAGTTGGAACCAGGCTTAGCCGGGAAGTTTGTACCTCTTTCGTTGGCATCACCAACTTTTTAACACTGCCGATGTTAGGGAAAAGTAGGTTCAGGGGAGGGGGGGGCGCGAAGTCACGTATGTTTTACATATTTCAAAATTATTATTAAAGTTCTTAAAACAAACGACGTTTCGCCCCCCGCCCTCCCCCTAACCTACTTCCCCCTTGTTAAAACATTTGGGCATGGCCAACAGAAAGAATGTAGCGCGGGATGTTGTGGCCTAGTCGCTAGCTAGGCTATTCGCTACCGTAGCAGGCAAAAGTGAGCAATCCAATGAATGACTGAGCAACACTCAGTTTCATGGCGAATGAGGAGGCCCTACTAGACCCTATATGGCCTAGGTCTACTATTAAAGACTGTAAATTAAATATATACATGGTTTACTTAGATTTATAAATGGTCTACAAATATATGTCCAGGATAGGGTAAAGCATAATTGGAAATAAACTTACATGAAGTGGTCTTGACGCAAGAACCAAGTTTTTGAGGCTGAATTGAACCGTCCTTCTTTTTCTCGCTCGTGCAGCTTTCATTCTTCTTATATTTTCCCCGTGAGCCATATACACAAATAAGCTTATTTGCAGCGGTTTTTTATGTACTCGTAACACAAACGGTACGAACCACCATCTGTAACATTTTTTTTCCTGATATAGATAAAACGGTCAGTAACAACAAACTAGTAAACTATGTGACGCTTTGTTGTTGTTGCCGGGCGAAAGCACCGGCGTCTGTACATGTAAATATGTATGTTGCATAGGATATCCCTATAATCAGGGTCCATAGAGACTAACAGCTGCTGTAAGGTGGGTCCTTAGCTTGTACTTCCCCAAATGACGTACATAAGCTTTGCGTAGCAAAGCGCTAGAACGCTCATTCTCCCTATCCTTCTAACCGAGCGCTAGCTCGTAACAATTTGAAGCCTCTCTAGTAGGGAAAAACCACTTCACTGCAAATAGATACTTCATCTAGTTGAATGAACTAAGATGCAGTGGATTATTTGAACGTCGCGGGGATAAACAAATACGTAAACAAATGGCGGACATTTTAAATTTTGCTTCTATGTGTGAAACGAGAAAAATTGTCATTACTTTCATAAAACAAACCAGAAACCGTCCCGGGCCTAGGCCCAGATAAAGAAAATTATTTATAATACAACAGTGTAAGCCTTTAGTTCCATTAGGCTATAGAACTACATTCAATTAATGCTAACATTACACGTTTGACAAGCCCTAGGCCTCTCCTAGGCAACCCTAGACCTGCACGACCTTGTTCAGACACATATTCCGCACAAATAACTAGTTTTGATTACTAAAGCATAATGCAGATACACATAGTATGATAGTCCACCAACTTGAATTGCTTTGTTCGGAAATCGGAGTAACTGAGAGATTTGCGGAAGAAAGACTGTTTTTCTTCAATAATAACGAGAATTCGCCATCTTGCGGTTTTGATTTTACACCGCTTGTTAACTCAAAGGCTGTTAAATTTAAGGTACGATACATTTAGACGGCGGTGGGTTTTTCCCTACTAGAGACAGGTTCAAATTGTCCATGCTCCCCACGGCCTAACTGTGTGTCTAGCGCTTAGCTTATATTACGTCATTGACTTCCACAATGTATAAGCGCCATCTTAGTTCCCTAAGTCAAGGCCTACTTGATAATGTGTCTACTGAGTGCGCGAACACATTATCCACTGGACCTTACAGAGTTCCCTAAGTCAAGGCCTACTTGATAATGTGTCTACTGAGTGCGCGTACACATTATCCAATGGACCTTACAGAGATTTTGTAAACAAATAGCAGACTGCAGCTGGACGTCAATTTCAAACGTCGGTTGTACATTTGAATGCAATAAATACAGAAATAGGCTACCACCTATATTATCTTTGATTCTTATGTTGGCAGGTAACATTATGATGTAAATAATTTTCATATCTTTCAACTTCATATTATGTCAATTTTCATTTGCATAATGGATATTAGGACCCGAGGCAAACTGGTAGGCATAAGGCCTATTAGCATTGATGATGTGGTTGGTAAGATAAAGATGAGTCCAAGCCATAGGCCTATTGCACCATGTAGGCCTTTAAACCAAAACCTCATGAGGCAAACTTGAACTTGAATCTGATCTTTCTAGGGCCTAGCCCTAAGCCTAAGAACGCGAGACCTAAGGCTGCTCTACGACGACTTCTACAAGGTCTAGGCCTTTGTCTATGAAAAAAAAACACACAATGTCAAAGACGAGGGCCTAGCCTAGGCTTATGCACATACAATCTTTTATCGTGGAGTTGTAACTACATTCTAAACACAAAGGTAGGCCTAATATCAATGGTAGTATTGATAATAATCCACAATGCCCAATCTTTGCTGTCCATGATCTGTCAAAACAAAACAAAAACATATCACATTCTGCTACGGATAATATTACAGAGCGTGTTCGGAGCGCTCCAGATTATTTTTAAAACACACGCAGGGAACTAAGATGGCGGTTTGTTTACATCAGGTGAAAAAGACCCAGCTTACAGCAGCTTAGCATAAGTATCTAGTGGACCCTGCATATAATTGGCTAGATTAGCAGTCAGGGGTTTCCACTTCCGGGACAATTGGAAGCCATCTTGAATAGGTGAGTTTGCATGTTAATTAGATGGGAGCGATTAATCGAAAAATATTTTTAAAGATAGCCGCCAGTTTGACAGGTGAGATATTAGACTTTAAACACCAAATGATTACTAAATTCCCTTATGCAATAACTTTACATTGTTTCTGTTTGTTCAATACCATGCTGCAAAAGCTAAAACCAATCAAACAATCCAGTAAAATACTTTATCGCATTAAAAAAGCATAAATTAAAACGCAGAACCGCCATTTGAATGAGTGAGATTAGACGCTTCAATTTGCTACGCTCGCGCCTGTGCGGAGGTATTGGAGACTGCTAATCTAGCCTACTATACGGTAGTTTTTTTGGCGCCATGAAGGTGCTGTGCTAAACATGTGCTGCATGGTGGAAACGAGTTTCTAGCAGCACTTCCGTGGGCGTCACAGCCAAGATGGCAGCGCCCACAAATCTCTACTAAAACTACCGTATAGGCAGGTCCACTAGATATCTAAACAGCTGCTGTAAGGTTTACAGCAGCTTAGCATAAGTATCTAGTGGACCCTGGCGTATAGGTGTTAAGATATCTATGTATGTATGTGAAAACCAAGGTCCCCTAGATCTACTCCTAGCGGAGGTTTTGCGAACTCTTGGCCATGGGCCTCAGCGGCAGCGAAGCCTAGCGGAGATCTAGGGAACCTTGTGTAAAAACGAAATCCTCGACCCAAAGTAGCCTACCCTTAAAAATTATACATCAAACTGTACTGTAGGCCTTGCATTCGCATTAACGACTGAGGGAAACTTTGGGGGGAAAACTTCAGTCAGGAGTTCCGGTCTCGACGGGATTCGAACCCGGGACCTCCCGAATCAGAGTCAAGCGCTTAGCGCCCTAGCCAACTCTCGGTATTGTTAATTACTTGGACGGCAATATACACATTTAATTCTATATTCATTAGGTTTTTTGGTTCGTAGTACGTGTGGCAATATATACCAACGGAATATCAAAGCAATCAATAATCTAGGCCTATAGTAACTGACTTGACAGTTGGAATGTAAAAACTCCCAGTAATCTGTGGAGATGCATGGCCTAGGCTACAACTAACATACCACCAAGGGAGCTAGTTGACTCCTTAATTAAACTAGGCCTAGGCCTAGGCCTTTAGGCCTATTAATTTAGGCCCGCCTGTAAAGGTGACTCATATGCAATGAACAATTTGGATTGGATTCTTACCTTTTTGGAGATTTGGTGAGTGAGTTGGTGGTAAATATGTAGTAGATTATGACCATTAGTGCATGATCAAGTATTTATGATGGAGCTAAGACTTATATTGTGTAAATATTTTATTAATCTGGCAGCAAATTTGAAATGCATGTGCCACACAACTAGATTTGGTTCGAAATGAAATGTACATCATGTTTCCATGGAAATAAATTAAATCGTATGAATGAAGTTAACCCATCACTTCATTATTGTCTTCGTCGGCACACATTATTGAATTATGAATTTGATATTTTAAAATACAGTTCGATTAGTCATGTATTATATTTTCGTATTTCACAACGTACGAACGTTCCCAGAATGGTATTGAGTAGTCGTGATATGTTATGTTTGTCGTTCTGTGTCCTGCGTCTTCATTCATCTGTAGGTGGAATCTTTACAGTTCTGATCACGTTTTAACACTGTTCATACCTTGTAGTGTGAAAGCAAAATGTTATCAAATACGATTGATTATTAAGAACACTTTTAAATAAGTAGCAAACTATTATGATTCATATATTTCTGTCAATGTCAAAAGATCAAAAACAAACAAAAATAAAACAACACATTTATGGTAAATATACCTAGCGGTGATACAGAGTCTTCTAGCAATCTGAACTCTTTGTCCAAGGTCTAGGTACAGAGAGCTGTCTAGATCAAGGTCCCCTAGATCTATTCCTAGCGGAGGTTTTGCGAACTGGCGGCCTGTAAGCGGCAGCGAAGCCTGGCGGAGATATTCTAGGGGACCTGGTCTAGATCCGCTGTCTCCAATACGTCCGCACAGACGCGAGCGTAGCAAATAAGGCGCCAATTTTGCCATATTAAAGGTGGCGATTTGGCGTTTTAATTTGTGCTTTTTTAATGCAATAAAGTATTTTTCTGGATTGTTTGATATGGTTTTAGCTTGTGCAGCATGGGAATGCACAAACAGAAAAAATAAGAAGTCATTGCAAAAGGGAATTTAGTAATTATTTGGTGTTAATGGCTAGTATGCTCACCTGTCAACCTGACGGCCACCTTGAGAACTATTTGGGCTCCCATATACTTTAACATGCAAACTGCCATATTCAAAATGGCTTCAAATTGTCATGGAAGTGGATTAATGATGATACGTACATTTAGTTTCTAATTGGCCTTGTCCTAAGATGGCGCACGCTCGTTTTTGGCGCGCAAACTGGGGTTCAAATTTACTTCTTGTTTAAATTACACAAAAAACATAACAAAAAAATAAAAAGGTGCAGTGTCTATTAAGACACAAGAATTAAAATAAAATATAAAATAGTTAGTGGAATATTCCATATTATACAAAACAAGTTCCCTCCACATAGATAAATATTTTTCTTTCAAAGAATGTTCAAAAGGAACGCGGCATGGAGTATGGACCTTTAGCATCAAGAATATTGTTGCTAGAGTAGGATTCAGCCAAGATTGAACGACCTTCAAAGTTGCATTTGTTTAAATCGGCATAACCAACACAGGAGAAATAAAATTGCTAGCATCATTTTTCTACTCCGTGCGCTGCGTGCGTGTGGCGAGGTGACGAACTAGGTGTATGTCAACAGACCATTCCAAACGTTGGAGGTTATGTTTCATTAGGATACCTTCATTGCGTGATATGTTTTGTCACTGAGTTGTTTTGGATATTAAAATTCTTTGTCATATATTATTATTTTTATTTATTCAACACAATTCTATTTGCATAAAATTGAACTAGGCCCTAGGGCAAGGATACTATTATACACTTCGTTCTAGCCTAGCCTAGGGCCAGGCCTAGTCTATGCAATTTCTCTTTGGGGGTTGGGGGGGGGGGCAAAAGCCTAGGCCTTGCTTTAATATGCAGCCTATCTATGATGCAGCCTAGGCTAGCTAGATCTAGTCCTACATTGATAAAACAGGGAAATTCTTGGATATGTGTTCAATTTGGGGAAACTAGGCCTAGCCTAAGGCTACGCGTAGCCTAGCTTCGGCCCAACTCAGGTAGTGTTAGCCTAGGCCTAGGCCTAGTATTTATAGCCCTACCCCCCAAAAGGAATATTAAAAGTATTTTTTTCTAAAAGCCTTATGTCTATAACCGTTGTCTTGTACGTATTTAGGTCCTACTGTTTAGGTACCTAGGCCCTACCTAATTGGTTGGCTTACTTGACTGTGTGTTCTTCCCGCGGGCCCTATTAGTGCATGGCTTAGTGACAAAGACCTACTTTACTTCAACATCAGACAATTGATAGATCTACTCAATTAATCAATACATAGGCTATGTCTACATAACATTAAAATATTATTTATTAATAAATAGTCAAGCCCAGAACTCAGAAGAGCAACCAAGTAAAGAAATTAGTCAGAAACAAGATTAAAGCAGACGACGTAGGCTAGGGCCTATCCAGGGCCTATCTGTTCTGTGCAGACGACAGGCCTTTAGTAATATTTTAGCTGATTGTATGAAAGTGGTATTGGGAAGATCGCTCATTGGTCAATAAAATAAAACCATTGTTGTCAACTGTGAAAACGAATAACGACTTGACATTTGTTTGTTATTTATTACTTTCAATGAATTTGATCGTCCAGATTACATTAAATTAAGCTTTTAAACAATAATTTAGTATTTTTATTTAATAATGCACCGTGTATAATTCATTAATTTTTTTAAAAGTACATTTTCAATTAGACCTCCAATTTTGTTCAAGTGGTTCACATGAAAAATGGCCGCCGAACAGTGTCAAAAGGTCATTCAAAGTTGTGTGATTCCTACTCTATTGTTGTAGTTACGTTAATTTTAATGTCTGTATTCCATCAACATTGGACGTTTTACGTTCTACTCATTTTAAATGCAGTTGCAGTTGCATCTACAGTTTACAAACAACATTATTCACATTGCAAGGGTATCTGTATTTCGTATTGTGAATATTTCTCACAGTTCGTTGAATGTCCCATGCAGCACTCCATTGTTTCAGTAAACCTCTCTGCAAGGCGCAAACTGCAACGTTAAACCCCGTCACAATGGCGAAGAACGTTAAGTCTGTAGGACGAACTCGGGCAAACTAAGCTTAAATGCAGAATGTAAGTGTGGGGACCATACAATATAGTACAACACGATACAATAGCTTTATTTCCATGGCTTAAATACAGTGTCGTTAATACAGTAGCCTATACAACATTGCATGTTGCCTTGACCCTCGTTATACATGGATATGTGGAAGGTATAAACTTAAACTATATATAAACACAGTGTTTATGTTAAAGTAGAGTAGATGCAAAACATGTGTTTTTGAAATTCACTGTGTTTAGAGTTCAAACGATTTTTAAATGGATATTTAACATTGTAAAAAAAGTTGGTCCGAGCTCATCCAACCTGCTTAATTAAGTTTCTGGCGAGAATGTTTTCACCAAACCATTCCATGGCATACTTCCCCGCAAACCGCTCTCAGTGAATATTGTTCGTTTGAGTTACTTACTTAGACGTGTTTGTCATTGACTACGTTATATTGTAAAGGAAACAAAGAAAAAACATTGTTCAAGTGTCGCGGGAAAAGCTTTACATTATCATCAAAGCAAACGAACTCTTTTGTAAAAATAAAATAAACAAGTATTAAACACATAAAAGGAAAAGCGTGAAGCTAAAAAAGGCTGTCACAGGAAAATGATGAAAGAATTGGAATATCGTCACAATCTTCCCGAACTGTTGTCGTCAACACTTCGGTACCAAACCCCCGTCCAATACCTTCTTGCTAGCATGCAACGTGCGCTATCTACAGGACGTCAAAACAAATGAGATTTATGAGGGTCTTCAGTATTTGCGACAAAACATCGTTTCACGCCCGAAGAAATAAAACGGATAGATCAAACTGTTAAAACAGAGAAGCCTCGGGCAGTGTAGACATATGAGTCTGACGTCACACAAAATGGCCGCTCCATAGCAACGCCCTGGCAACGGCGATCCTGTGATTTCTTATGTCGAGAGCAAATTAAAAGTATATTCGACTATGTCTCTTATATTAATGGTATCTTTCAAATGTGCAGAATCGCATTTTTGCCTGGTGAGCATACAATGAATTAAACGGGGGGGGGGGGGGGCATTTACTTCGATGAATGAATGGCCAAATGGTTTATTTCTATTATAGTTATGTTTGAATATAGCTAGAAAAATTTTACAGACTAGATTAACTTAGCCTAGGTCTACATATTTTAGATCCTATGGTCAGTTATAATTCAATTAATTTCATTTAATTTATATTATAATACAATTCACTCTATTTTCAAGAGTTATTATAAAAAAACACGTAATTTTTTGGCCTTTTGTTAAATAGATGCTGAAAATCTTTAAACCTGGTTTTATGAAAAAGCTACAAATTAATAGGACTAGTTACTGTATCAATATACCGAAGCATATAAATAGTACAAGCAACAAACGAATAATATCAAGTTTCAAGTATCAAGTAGGAGGTATTTATAACATAACCTGTATGAATCATGTATGTAGTTACTACTTTTAAAAAACCCAAATAAATAAATAAAATATTTATAAACAAAGAAGAACAATAGACAAGAAAAAGGCAAGTAAGAACGTATGGTGCATACACTCTTCATTTACTCACCTGCTTTCATGTTTAGTTTTTGCAGCCGCGACTTTGTACGCAGAAAATAAAATTTTAATTTCCCATTGAGGTCGGAATCTGCCAATAGACGGCCAATCGAGGAATAATGAGTAAACATTTATTTATGTATGCGCCAACTAAATGACCCATTTCCCTCTCCAGCCGTCGACAAACAAGCTCAACGAAATGTTACATAGAATATGCAGGAGTGAGCGGATGGAGCATACTAAATTAATATAATAATGTTAAATGCACAACCCTGTAGCTATGGATACGTGTAACTAACTTGCTTACTATCATTATTTGTATAGATCTGCCATACACGATTCACGTCTTTCTTCTATAGATAGTCTTGACATAGTCTTAATATGACTACTGTTTAACTAATTTTTATCCATGTTTAGTTGCAAGTTTGTTTAGACTTCATGTTTTATGTTCTTTCATACTTTAACGTCCACTTTTTGTTCGAAAAATTGTTAAACAACTAAATAGTTAGCAAATTAATACTGTTACTATACTGAACTATACAGAAACCGTGTGGCAAGGTTAACGACACTATACACGTAGAAGCCCTTTCATTTTAGGCCTGGGGGTAATTGACGACTTGAATTGTACCCGCCTCCTGACGTCACGAGGCAACATGGCGGAATTAGTTGGTATAAATCCTAATTTCGCAAGTTGACGCCTGCTTCACGGCGCAACACTTATCACGCTCTAACTTTTATTCTATTCATTATTTGGACAATATTTAAATGAATAATATTTAGCAAATATATCATTCTTTGTAATAGCGATTATTTCGATTTGATTGACACAGTCGTTAGCTTGTTATAACAATGTACGCATCATACATGTGAAAATTATCAATGACTAAAGTTTTCTCAATAATTTATTTGACAAAAAACTACTGATCGGATTTCGACAAGACCTCTTTAAAAATATGCATCAGACTGTTTAGACAAGAAATAAACTAACTTTCTAGATAGAAAGTGCACTGAACGAAACTTTGCAGCATAGAGTAATATGCAGGGTATGTGTTTTTATCTAAAATACGCACTCTTGACGTGCGGATGAGCCGTGAAAAAGTGCACGCTGCATATTACTCTATGCTGTAAATTTTCGTTAAATGCTTTTCTATCTAGAAAGTAAATTTATTTCTTTTCTAAACAGTCTGATGCATATTTTTAAAGAGGTCTTGTCGAAATCCTATCATTATTTTTTTTGTCAAATAAATTCTTGAGAAAACCTTTAGTCATTGCTAATTTTCCCATGTCTGATGCGTACATTGTTATAACAAGCTAACGACTGTGTCAAAAAAATCGAAATAATCGCTATTACAAAGAATGATATATAAATTGCTAAATATTATTCATTTAAGCATTGTCCAAATAATGAATAGAATAAAAGTTAGAGCGTGATAAGTGATGCGCCGTGAAGCATGCTTCAACTTGCGAAATGAGGATTTATACCCAATACTAGTCACGTGACCTATCGATCGTTTTAAGCTCCGCCCATTTCGAGTCGTCATTGAAAAACTAGATTATTAAAGATTAAATGGATTACGATAGGATCGATTTCCTCTAGTGTAGATAGAGTAGACAACTTTGCCACAGTTTGCGTAAAGGCTTCCCCACATAGCAATACATTATACAACTGTTTCTGTTTCAGTTTTCGAGTCTGTTTAAATTATTGATATAACATGATTTGATTTGAATAGTACACGATATGAGAGTAGAAAATGATTTGGTAATTGTACAGTAGGCCTATCATTGTATCAGTGTTTCATTAATATCTAGCAGTCACGAATCACAAACATGAAATTCATAATTTCATTGGTGTAGACATATTCCTGTTCCAATTGACTACCGTTATTCTAACACGAGGTGGTAAGTGATACTTTGACGCTGTGTCTGCTAATTGGCGTCTAGGTGGAATCGGAGAAGTTGCTCTAGAGAAGTGCTAATGAAGTTCCGACAAGTTTGCCTGACTATCACATTGTGTGGTGCAATAATTTCACTCGTACAACTCTATTATTAATATTGCAGTGATATCTGAGAAAAACGTTTTCTTAAAAGCCTTGGTTTAAATTTCGCTGTATTGTCTAGAGCATGCCTATCGTCCTATAGGTTACATCCAATAAAGTAATGAGATAAGATATCAATTTTACTGATTCATTGATTGATTTATTAATTGATTTTCGTTGCTTAACGTCTCTTTTAAAACAACATTGCTATTCGAGGGAATTATACATGACGATCAAGGACAATTACAAAAAAACATTCGAACCGCATCCTCGTAGTGTCATACGCTTTGGACCAGCGCCCTATAGTCCGTGGAACAAGCTGCTAAAACTATAGGAACATTTCAAATCCGGAAACCAGCACCAAAATTTAGGAGCAGGCAAAATACATATTATAGAATGTTATTTTCACGGGGGACACGCATGGTAGCAAATAAGTCACCTGTCATGGCGTCCACAAGATGGCCGCCAAAATAATTCTTAAAATTGCTGTAACTCAAGAAGTAATCATCAGATTTGGATAAACTAGGTTTTGTTTTATTCGGTTTTTAATGCTCTACAAAAATGTTTTCAGAAATTTTACCGTAAATACAATAGATTTAATTATATTTATATATTATTACAATGTATTGCAAATATAGCACTTTTTGGTATATATATAATTATTTATACGTAGAATTCGCTAGATTGTCATAAAATTTTTTGAAACTTTACTAAAATAACGCCAATAAATCCAAAGTTTAAAGTCCCGAAACGAAATTCCTATAACTTTTTGATTAATTAATTAATTACATTCAGCATTAATTAAATCCAATTAAAAGTTTCTTATTCACTTACCAAAGTCACGTAGTGTATCACACAAGATCAATATGACCACAATGAACCAAAAAATATTAGTTCCAAAAATTAATTCCAATCACTTTCCTATTAATTCAATAATTCAATTAATTAAAATAATGGCAATAATCTCAATTAATTTTGTAAAATTAACACAATGTAGTCAACCTTGGAATCATTTTAAAGCTAGTTTGAAGGCGAATAAATGTAATGAAAAAATAATTAATTAAATGAATTTATCAACGAATTAATTACATTTTAGTTAAATTATCCCACTTTTGATATATGTATAGGCGCTCCACGCTAAGAAAGGAGATGCGCGCGCTTTCGACGGGCCAATCAGCGATCGTTATTTTAAATTGGAGCCTGCTGAATGGCTACAATTCACCCGTTAAAAGCGCGCGCAACTCCTTTCTTAGCGTGGAGCGCCTATATTGTTATATATACCTAGAACTCGATCGATCATCATAAAAATATACTACTTTACTGACATAATGCCAATGAATCCGAATTGTCATGTCCCGAAACAAAATTACTATAACTTACCGATTAATTAAGAAATTAAATTAAGAATTACTTATATCTCAATATTTGTTATTGTTACTCAATTAACACATACAAAATGCCAACAGAAGTATCAAATATAAACAATGCAAGTATAATTTTAAAAATTAGTAGTCCCAAAATTAAGTTCATGCTACTTTTCTGTTAATTGAATTTCCCACAAAATTATTTTCCTGTAAAATAAGCATGCAAATGGTTCCCAGTGTGGCTGTGTTAATTTTACACAACACATGGTGATTATATCAATTAATTTAATTCATTCATTAATTCAATTAACGGGAAAGTAGCATGAACTTAATTTTGGGACTATTAATTTTTAAAATTATACTCGCATTGTTTATATTTGATACTTCTGTTGGCATTTTGTATGTGTTAATTGAGTGACAACAACAATTAATGAGATATAAGTAATTCTTCACTTAATTTCTTAATTAATCGGTAAGTTATAAGAATTTTGTTTCGGGACATGACAATTCGGATTCATTGGCATTATGTCAGTAAAGTAGTATATTTTTATGACGATCGATCGAGTTTTAGGTATATATAACAATACATATGTCAAAAGTGGGATAATTTAACTAAAATGTAATTAATTCGGTGATTAATTAATTTAATTTATTAATTTTTTCATTACATTTATTCACCTTAAAACTAGCTTTAAAATGATTCCAAGGACGACCACATTGTGTTAATTAATTGAAATAATAGGAAAGTGAATGGAATTAATTTTTGGAACTAATATTTTTAAGTTCATTGTGGTCATATTGTTCTTGTGTGATACACTACGTGACTTTGGTAAGTGAATAAGAAACTTTCAATTGGGATTTAATTAATGCTTAATTTAATATATTAATTAATCAAAAAGTTTCAAGAATTTCGTTTCGGGACTTTAATTTTTGGATTTATTGGCGTTATTTTAGTAAAGTCTGAAAATTTTGTGACAATCTAGCGAATTCTACGTATAAATAATTATATATATACCAAAAAGTGCTATAATTGCAATACATTGTAAAAATATATAAATATAATTAAAACTATTGTATTTACGGTAAAATTTATAATGACATTTTTTGTAGAGCATTAAAAACCGAATAAAACAATACCTGGTTTATCCAAATATGATGATTACTTCTTGAGTTACAGCAATTTTAAGAATTATTTTGGCGGCCATCTTGTGGACGCTATGACAGGTGACTTATTTGCTACCATGCGTGTCCCCCGTGAAAATAACATTCGAAAATACGTCTTTTACCTGCTCCTAAATTTTGGTGCTGGTTTCCGGATTTGAAATGTTTTTACGCTTGTTTCCACGGACTACTAATAGTATGATCCACCGTGGACGACTTTGATAATTCATAATTGATAGAAGTTGATATGAGTCTACCAAATAACCTGTAGAGCAAAATACATTATTTTGGTAAACTTTAATGAAGAATTCGAAAGAGTTAGACTGGTAGGACTGCAAGAGTTAAAGAGTTTTTGTTATCCAGTTACCCTTGTCCGATCAGTTAAGACTTGAAACGTGAGTATAGCGATAATGTCATGAAACTGTACCGCGTTGTTATCCACGGCATCCATCAAGTTATAAATCAGCCAGACACGTAGATTTGCATTCTTGAATAAATTACCGTCGAGTTGGTAAGTGAATCATAAGATGGTACAGTGAATAAAGTGGCGCTTATAAGCCTTGCACGAGCTTATTCTTGAAGGCCACCCTGTTCATTCACTTCTAGCAAAGCTCTAGCCTGCTTCTCACACACCCTGGCGAGCATTCTTCAGAAACGTTTCATTTATGGGCCTGATTATCCTTACTAGGCCGCTTTGCGAACGCTTTTTGCTAGTCGCGTTGATGGATGAGCTTTTTTGAAAGTTTTTAGTTTGCGTGGGATTTCTTTACTTTTTCAAGTTCCAATGCAAAATCATTTATCTTTTATTTATCATTTTATATTGTAGTACTAATTGCTATGGTAATACCAATTAATAGAATGTAAAATATCTGGAGGCCCGAAGATTTGCTTTTTGACGCATTGTAGGTGATTGGTGTCAAGTTTCTATAGTTACTTGTTAATTATTATATTCCTCAAAACACTTATATTAAAACCAATATTTTTATGGATTCTGGCTAGCTTTTTCAACTTTTTCTTTCAAACGGTACTACATCACCATTACCTAAGTGCCCATGTGAAATATGAACGTTGTAGCCCTACCCGTTTGGTCAGAATCGGCCCAAATGTCACGAAAATATCGCACTAAAAATCGAAAAAAGACGTAAAAGTACAATATTCATGAGAAATATTTCTTCAATTGTACCCAAAAACGTGGCAGGTCTAAGTTCAGGGATTTCGAAGGTCCCCTCAAATTTTCATCAAGGTCGCAACAAAAATCACCCGAGCTGTTTTTTTTTTATTTGGGGGGGGGGGGTCAGAAATTGAAGTCTTCGCTTCGCTCATCCAATTACGTATCAATCAAATATAACAGTTTTTGTAAAACGTCCTAAAACAATTTCGCTGACTATCAGTATTTTTATTCAATGTAAAATGACAAAACGATAAAATGCCATTGAAAAGTTTATCATTTGTAATAACAGATTTTAAAAGTAGCTCAATCCACTTTAATGGAATAAAATTCAAAGCTCGCAATAAAAAGGAGTATGGAAATAGTTGAATAACAGCGGTCGTGATTAAATCAATCAAAATCAATACTTTTATTTTCGTTAGAATGTGAATCGCGTATACCGGTCAGACCCTAGTGATTCCTCTAACTGCAGTCAGTCAACACAAGCTTCCTCTCTAATTGGCCATACGCCCAATGCATTCCGCTAGATTAGGCATTTCACATTAGCATATTATGCTACATCAGTCGAAGCCGCTCATGCTTAACGCTCCGCTCCAGAAGCAGCAGTAACAGTGGTGTGATGTGGCGGTTTCATATTAAATTAACTAAGCTAATATTTGTTTTATGAAGTCATCTCTAGGACACTCACACTCAGAATTGTGCTGCTCTTAATTTCTACTAAGGGGTTAGGACATCATTAGAGAACCCATTTGCACTTCATATTAAATAAGAAGAACATAGGGGTCACAAAAAGTTTGTTACTGTGTAAAGATGGGGTTTTTTATTTTTTTTTTTATCTCATAAAATATCATGACGGGTCAGATTCTTGCGTGTAAAATTTTTCATGTCCCCCACCAATTTTCCAAAATAAAAAAAAAACCTTTTTTAAAGAGATTAAAATTTTTAAAATTTACTCATTGTTTCACTTTATCACCTTCCTTTTAAAATGATAGGGTTAAACGTTGTTTTTGTTTTTTTTTTTTCAAACCTTTAATTAAAACAATTTAAAAAAAGTACTATCCCCCTTTGAAACCTTTTTTGGAAATTTTCCTGTTTCCAGTTTTCATCCGATTGAATGAAATTTTGGAAATTTGAAAAGCAAGGATGGGTCATTTTTCTATAGTAAAAATTACAAAACTTTATTGCGAAAACCACAAAAAATCCCGTAGTTGCCAATTTTGATGTTTTTTTTTAAAATCCAAAATCCTAAAATCATTTAATTTTATTTACATTTTTTGTGTTTTTTTTAAAAAAAGATGCCTTTATAGAAACTGCTGTAATCTGACCATAACTATGTGCAAAGGATGTATATCGGATCTTTATGGTTTTTAGAAAGAACCCGAAAAAACCCCTGGTATTGCAAATTTTAAAAATTTTCCCACGCACCCTAGTAAAAAACCTAAAATCAGTAAAAAATTGGTGCATGTGACTTTAATGGGTGTTTTTTTGAACAGTGGGACCAACCATTAAAAAATTTTCATTCACCCATTTTTTAAATTTAAATACCAAAAGGTGAAAAAAAACAATTAGAAAATAGATCTAAAAATGATTCCGCTAAAAAATTTTAGTAAAATTTGTATTTTATAGCCGTTAATTGGAAAACTCGGTTGGTAAGGGGTTTTTTTATTTTTGCTTTTACCATACTTTTTTAAAATCGAGTTCAAAACTTGTTTTTTTGAGTCAATATTTTTTATCTTATCGCTAACAAATTTACTTGGTAAGCAAATTTGGGAAATTGCCCTTTTTCCTGTTAAAATGAAAAAAAAACGAAAGCATAAACCCTCAACACACTCTAAACATGGCAGTAAAAAATTTTTTAGTATTCTAATTTTATTTTGTTGGCACCCATGACTTCTTTTTATGGGGAACTGAAAGTATATAAAATACTTTACTGTATTTAACCCTTAAAAGTTTTTCACAACCCCGGCCCTACACCAAATATATTTTATCTTTGTATCAAAGTTTAAAAACCAGTTGTCACAACCGGCCCCCCAAACCCAAAAATATATATCCTGTATAACCGAATAAAAACCCTTTTTTAAAAATCCGGGACCCCAAATAATTTTATCTTTGATCAACCGTTTTAAAAACCCGTTTGTTTACAACCCGGCACCTCCACCAAAATATTATATCTCTGATCACCGTTAAACAGTTTGTCAATATCCGGCACCTCCACCAAATATATTCTATCTTTGTATCGACCGTTTAAAACCAGTTTGTCACAACCCGGCCCCCTCCCCCAAATTCACCAAATAAAAATTTTTCCGGGATCAAACCCTTTTAAAAAACCCGCTTTTCACAAACCCCGCACCTCCCCCAATAAAAAATTTCCTCTGGGTTTAACCCTTTAAAAAAAAAACCCGCTTGTCCAAAACCCCGGGCCCCCCCCAAATATTTTTCTCTGTATAAAATGTTTAAAAAAACCCCTTTTCACAACCCAGTACCTCCACCCAAAATTTTTTATTTTTGTATCAACCCTTTTTAAAACCCGCTTGTCACAAAACCCACACCTCCACCAAAATCTGTTTTTTTTTGATTAAAAATCCCCTTTAAAACCAACCGCAATTATTTTGTTATGTTTAATTTTTCAACCCCTGAAAATTTTTGGGCCTATTTTATCAATATTACAAACGCTAGTGAAAAGAAAATAAAATAAAAATATAAATAGAAATTAGAATGAATAACTCAAAAATTTCTGGGGCGGGTATTCGCTTTTCTGAATCTTATTTTCTTTATAATTTTCAAAAATAAATTTGAATTTTTTTTAAAAATAAATGGTTTTTAAACGGGACAAAACCCTTTTTCAATTAGTGGAAACTTTTCCAAAGCCTTACCATACCTACAGGGGTTGTAGGACTGAATTCTATCGATTTCTGCCTCATAAGTGTCAGTCTGTTTGCTTTGCACATTCATTACTTCTAGTAAGTTACTCCAGCCAGCAATATCATCTGCTGCGGGATATTTTCCCCTGGCGCGGTGACTTGTTGTTGAGCGGTCTAATGGCCATGGCGTAGTAATTACTCTTACCTTCCCCAGCTAGCTCGATGTGTCTGCGTCTTATACTTCTATGCCGGTCTTAATTGGATATCGTCTGTGTTTCACACGTTCATGTTGATATAAGGTAGAGAGTAAGACATGTGGGTTGAGTTACTGCCACAATAATCCAGGAGTGAGAATTTTTTTATTTTTTTATTTACGTGTTTTCTTTCTTGTCTTTTCCCTCAAATTCACTTTTTTTTCTTCATTTCATTCATTATTGTATTGATTTAAATGGGGTTTTGTATTTAATTCAATTTAATACAATAATATGTGCTTCTCTTTTGTATTATACCCTTTTCCCACGCATAACAAAAAACTTTAAAAATACAGCCAAACCTTAAAACACTCAAAGAATGAGATCTAAAAAAAGGGCCAAGCTCATCTACCCTTCCACATTGCGCATTCTTGATTCATAAACGTACATGTCCCGTAACAACACCCTTGAAAGCTTGGCAAAATAGAAATTTGCAACTATTAATTTAAACGTATAGTTTCATCCAAATTCTTTTTTTCTAATTAATTTTAACGTAATGGTCATGAAATTCTATTTGCACTATAATTTAAACGTAAAAGGTCATCCAAATTCTTTTTTTCTAATTAATTTTAACGTAATGGTCATGCAAATTCTATTTTGCCAAGCTTTTCAAGGTGTTGTTACTGGACATTGTACGGGTTTATGAATTAAGAATGCGCAAATGTGGAAGGGTAGATGAGCTTGGCCCTTTTTTTAATCTCATTTCTTTTGAGTGTGTAAGGTTTGGCTGTATTTTACAAGTTTTTGTTATGTGTGGGATCTCATTACTTTTTCAAGTTCCATTGAAAAATTATTTTTTAAAATATATAAAATTTTCAAGGGTCGTTTTAATTTGCTATGGTTTCCCAATTAAAAATAGAATGAAAAAATATAGTGTCTAAAGATTTGTTTTTTGTAACAATGTGGGCTTTATTGTCACTAACAAAGTTACTTGTTTTTTGTATCCCGTATGGGGTTTTTTTAAAACCTTTTTTTGGAACCCTTCCCCGCAACTTTTTTAAATTTTTTTCTTTCAAAGGGAATAACTCACTATTACCTTAAGTCCATGTAAAAATAACGTTTTTAGCCCACCGTTTGGTCAGAATCGTGGGGAATTGAAACGACAATTAGATGGAAGCCCCTAGTAGCCAGTTAACTAACGTCCTTAAATGATTTTGGGGAGTTTCAAATCTTTTCACCAAAAGGAATGCTCGACCCCAAACCCAAATTTGGCATGTGTTGTCGGGGGACCTAAAACCTCTGATTTTGATAGTTTTCGTTTTACATCACGTTTATGATGGTGGGTGACACCTCGAAATCCCCCAACTCTGCTTGTGTATAAAGGGCCTGAGTTGTTAGCGCCCGCGGGTTGGCTCGGCGCCCCAACGAACACCCAATTTTTGTAATTTCTTTATTTTTACAAAAATTTTGCAAATTAATCTAAATATTTTTTTTTCTGAGAGTTCTGTTTCCCTCTTTACACTTTGTATTTTTTTTTGAAATTAGTTTCTGAATAGGATATGTTAAATAAAAAAATTTCATTCTATAGCCCTACGAAAAGTATACTTTCTTGTGTCTATAAGGCAAACCCCGTAATCGTGAACCAACAAGAACAAAACCTTTTTTAAACGTGAGCCTTTTCCGTTACAAAAATGGTTCAGAGGTTTTCTGGGGACTTTCATGTGCATCTTTGCTAGGAGGCTTAAAGTTACCAAAAAAAAGATTGATAATTAAAGTCGTGTTTCCGTTTTTAAAAGCGTATGTCCGAGTTTGGGAACTTCAATCGGCCATTTCTGCCTTATCGATTACGTCGTTTTTACATGGCTAAATTTTAAGGCTAGACATCTGGGGTGATTTATACTCGTTTCGTCTTTTTTTTATTTACGAAGACGGATAAAAAACCCGAAACCCTAACGCGATAGAATATTCTGGTTTATAGGCTCTTACGGATAAATTTTAAATTCGTCACAGAAAAACAAAAAAAAAAATCTTTCGTTATACAATGTTATTTGTTGGGGTGGTGTAAGCATTGCCGTGGGGAAAATCTGTCCCCCTTCGCCTTTTACTAACCCTAAACGGGTGACGCATACTTTTAATCCACATCCACACTGCGGAAAAGTGTTCTTAATTCAGCGGCTGTCCAACCCAAAATGTCTGTCGTGGTCAATCTCAGTTAATTTCCCGGAAAAAATGTGCGGTGTCGGGAGGATGTGATGGACGGGGTATTATCCTGTAAAAAACGGGGATTCAAACCCGCATATAAACACTCCGACCTGCCCCCCTTTTCCGGGATTTGCCCCAACTCAGTTTAAATATATAAACATAGATTAAAAACCCATAGTTGGCTAGTCCGTAATTGGTTACACTTTCCCTGACAATTTGAAGCCATCTTGAAAAAATTACAGTTTGATGTTAAGTAGATGGGAGCGATTTTTAGCCCAAATTTTTAAAGAGGCGTCAGATTTTACAGGTGGCATTTGCCATTAACCCCAAAAGGTTTACTAAATCCCTTATGCAGTAACTTCTTATTGTTTTGTGCATTCCCATGCTGCACAAGCTAAAACCATATCATACAATCCAGTAAA
Source organism: Sweltsa coloradensis (assembly GCA_024449915.1). Classification (NCBI taxonomy): domain Eukaryota; kingdom Metazoa; phylum Arthropoda; class Insecta; order Plecoptera; family Chloroperlidae; genus Sweltsa; species Sweltsa coloradensis. Next base: position 6,076 of record JAMZAV010005350.1, on the reverse strand, counting down.
ATACTTTATTGCATTAAAAAAGCATAAATTAAAACGCCAAATCGCCATTTTGAATTGGTTAGATTGACGCTTTAATTTGCTACGCTCGCGCCTGTGCGGAGGTATTGGAGACTGCGGATCTAGCCTACTATAGGTGTTTATTATCTATGTATCAAACTAATACGGGAGCGAAGTTCACATGTAAGCATCACTTTTCTGTCCGTCCGCATGTGCGTCTGTCACGTGTCACGATAAAAACAGAACATGGCATTGCCCTTCAACAACGACAATACAGAATGTTTTGGGTGACGTTGGGGGTAAGATAAAGTGGCTATCCCCCCTTGAAAATTCATGACCCGGCGCCGCCACCATTACCGTACGCGAGAACATGCAAGAACCGGTTGCTAGTGCTAAGCCTATACCCGGCGCCGCCACCAAATGATCAACGTACGGCGAATTTTTTTATTTTTGTATTTTTCTTCAACGATCTGTTGATAAAGTAACTTCGCTCCATATTTTGTGTACTCCCGTATCCGTGCTTGTTCATTTTAGGTGAAACATCCACAGTAATAACTCACACATTTGTGTACATAAAATAAGAAAAAAATATTATGAAAAAAAGTGGACGTAACGTTAGGGTAGATTGGGGCATATGAGATTTTAGAAAATAGGTTGCATTTGTATTTGACAGGAAGATTAGAAAGGCTGGAAGGAGAGATAGGGAAAATGAAGTAGAGAGAGAGAGAGAGAGAAGACAAACATTATTCTTCCAGGCGACGAACGAACTGTTCCTGACACATTGTGAGGAACAAGGATATATTATTATAAAATGTAAACTATTAATCCAAAGATGACAAACATGAATGGAAACAAAGCGCATCAAGGGGGTTACGCTCGAGACTCGGATTCTATACGGCCCAACTTCGGCAACCCTTAATAAGTTGCTTAAGGTTTCTTCAGGTTACTGAAAATTAATCTCGGAACACACCTGATATGGCGAATAAACCGGTCACAGAGTCAGGCGCATATCATGGCGCGGACCACAGCGGTGGTGGTAAATCTGTACTTCTACTGTAATCATCCAGCCAATGCAAAAAAACAAAATAATGTCAAAATTAACTCTTCTAAAACCAAAAATTTAGAATAATTTTCAAGAAAATGATATTATGTGTCACCAATTGCCTCTGAATTCTTATAACTACCCAGCAAACATTTTTGCGGTGTCCCGCACGTTTCCGAAGTCTGTCCCGTAATGCCGCTAGTGCGGGACCCGTACGGGCAGCCCGTACGGGCCCCGTACGGAAGTGTCCTATGGGCCACGACCGGGTCCCGTACGGGACATCCCGCACTCGTCCCAGTGTGTCCCGAAGTCGTCCCAAACGTTTCCCGCGCGCTCATGCCCGCGACCTACCCTTGATGGTCCCGGACGGGTCCCATAGTCTGCCCGCTAGTTTCCCGCACGGGTCCCGCACGGGTCCCGCACGGGTCCCGCACGGGTCCCGCACGGGTCCCGCACGGGTCCCGCACTCGTCCCAGTGTTTCCCGTGCATTGCTTCTAGCGCCATCTAGTAGACACTCAAAGAAGTCAACAGATAAAACGGGCCAAAATTTTAAAAATGAATTATTTATTACGCGATGCCTCTTTCTCAATTTATACATTTAATGTGAAGGGGAATAAGTACATAGAATATAGACAAGAATTATCAGACATTTAAATTTTATTGACTACAGCCGAACTCGAACCCGCAATGCCTTCTTCCGGAGTCAGACGCTCTATCCACTCGGCTACAGCACCTATACTGTTTCTGGCGCGTTAGATGGCTTATGAAAGGGAGCACGCTTGCGTGGATTGCGGAACACAACATTGCAGTGTAACTATTGTGATATTGAAAATGTGTTTTGGTGTTTATTAAAAACATGATACTATTATATATATTTTTAAATCCTTGCTATCCTCTTCGATTATTAGGCTTTAACAAATACTCGATCATTAAATCTTATGCTGGCTGGATATATTGCATTGGACGACGGTAGGCAAGAACAGATAATTGTTTCTTATATCTTATAACACAATCGAATGCGATTATCCCCCCCCTCGACGTCCGCGGTGGCACATACAATTAGGGCGCTCATCGAGTACGTGGGTTTGAATCCCGAATAAGGCATATTTTTTTGTGATCGTCCTTTATCGTCATATTAAACTCGAATAGCCTTAGTGCATAAAGGCGTTAAGCAATACAAATCATCATACATATTTTAATACTAGTTACAATAAAAAATTATTTCAGTTAAATTATCATTTAACATGTATGTTCTTTGTTATGTCTATAGCATATTTTGATTCTACAACATTTAGTTTATTTATTAATTAATTTTGTTTATACAAAATTAGGTTTACGTGTATTTAGTTGTAACGAAGGGATATCACGCATAATTTGCTATGAGGCTATCCTATGCACTCTCTGATTCTCTTCAACATATTTTTAAGATTAATTTGTACTTAATTTGTAGAAATTAATAAAAAGAAAGAAAGAAAGGAAGGAAAATATCATTAAAAAAAGAAAAACGCAAAAGAAATAAAAAACAGATTTATTAGACGAACCAACTGAAAAGAATATGAGGTTTCAAAAATCAGGAACAGCAAATCAGGGAGTAATCAAACTTTCGCGAAACGACCGAACGCGAATCTTCATTCTTGTTTTCAAATCTTGATAATAACATAGTACAAAAGATCTTGACTCTAATATATTAGACATATAATTATTAGGAATTGTATAGGCTAAGTCAAAAACTGATCACAGCAATGATACAGGACACCTAACTCAAGTTGCGAGCTTCACCAGTGGCCGGCCACCAGACAACATACCTTCACAACTTAACTAAGACTTAATACGATTTACTCGTCTGAAATCAATTGATTATATTTATTTATTTAATTAACGTCTATATAGGCCTATCCTATATTCAGTTATTAAAAAACTATTTGCAATGAAATAGAACTAAAAGAATAAATCAACGGAAGTATTCAACATAAATCTATACACACGTATTGTTTTAATATAATTACCCCACATTTTGGGTTATCCCTTGTAGTTTCCTCGCGGGACCCGTGCGGGTTTGTCCCGTAGTTTTCCCTAAAGGGGTGTCCCTTAAGTTTCCCTCGCGGGACCCGTGCGGGTTGTCCCGTAGTTTTCCCTAAGGGGTGTCCCTTAAGTTTCCCTCGCGGGACCCGTGGGGTTGTCCCGTGACATTCCCTAACCCGCAATTTACCCGCACTTCCCTTGGTTGTCCCGCACGGGGCCCAGAGTCTCATGTTTGCTGGGTACTTCCTCGTATTCTGTAAACTGCAAGCCATTTCCAAGATCCCAGTCCCCAAATAAAAGGACAAATTCACCCCTTTTACCTTAGTTTTTTAATTATCTCTACTGCAAATTCAACGCTATTGGGCATGCTAAAAACAAAATTCTAACCACAAATACTTGCCTCTGAAGATTATTTACTTTGCAGGAGATAGTCACTCATGGGCATTTGACCAACATAAGCTGCTTCTCAAGGCGAATGCTAGACTGTTGAGATTAGAAATGAATGGTGACGTACGTACCGTTAGCAAAGAATACAACTTTTCAATATGAAAAGGACAAAATAAGATGACATAGTAGAAATTCGAAATGCGGTGCTATCATCAAACCTTGTATGTACTGAGTAACAATTAAGAATATTTTCAATTCTGGATTATCCGGACGGACGTAAGGAATCGTTGGATAGGAGACGTTTCGAGTAACCTAGAAATATGGGATATGCAGTTTAGAGCAAGATTGGAGGAAAAATATTTTAAGTAGGCCAAGATTGGAACATCTACTTCAGATAATCCAGGATATTGGATAAAATGGAGCCGTCCCACAGTGCCGCTTCCCGTAAGGCCATCAACCTTTTTTTTCCCCCTATGCCATCATTACTACCTGTCGATAAAGACCATGTTACACTTGTTGGCCTAAGGGGAATTGATTTATTCCCCTTAGGCCAACACCCTGCATTTCATTATCGAAAATACAAAGAAGGTTTGTTGGCGTTGGGGTAATAGATTTATTCCCGTTAGGCCAACTGCGTATATGCGTCGTTTTCGGTAAGGGGCGGGGTGCATATACGCTGTGGGCCTAACGGGAATAAATCAATTACCCCAAGGCCAACAACACCCCGCTCCTTACCGTAAACGATGCATATACGCTGTTGGCCTAACGGGAATAAATCAATTACCCTAAGGCCAACAAACCTTCTTTGTATTTTCCATAATGAAATGCAGGGTGTTGGCCAAAGGGGAATAAATCAATTCCCCTTAGGCATCAACGCTTCCTGTAACATGGTCTTTATTGACAGGTAGAAATGATGGCATAGGGGGAAAAAAAAAGGTTGATGGCCTTACGGGAAGCGGCACTGTGGGAAGACACCGATAAAATGGCTTGTAAGGAGAAATGAAAAGACTGGCTGACAAAGAAAAGAATGATGAGATTTCTGAAGCAAATCCACTGATATAACAATGCATCTCTTGAATGCAAAGATGTATTATATCTTACGTAAATTAAATATATTTTAAATCTCAGTGTATAATACTTTTCAAGGAGCGATGCCAATGAATTTTAACATCTATAGTAGGCAAGATCCCCACTCTTGGTCCACTGACGTGACAATTAGAAGCCATCTTGAATAGGTCAGTTTAGGTAGGAGTGATTTGTAGCCCAAATGTTTTTCAAGGTGGCTGTCAGGTTCATAGGTGAGCATATTAGACATTAACACCAAATGATTACTAAATTCCCTTATGCAATAACTTCTTATTGTTTCTATTTGTGCATTCCCATGCTGCACAAGCTAAAACCATATCAAACAATCCATAAAAATACTTAATCTCTTTTAAACATAATGTAAGGCATAAATTGAAACGCCAAATCACCATCTTGAATAGGTCAGATTGACGCTTCAATTTGCTACACTCGCGCCTGTGCTGACGAATTGGAGACTGGGGATTTATCCTACTATAGATGTTAAATATCATTGAGCGATGCTCTTCTGCACGCACCACTTTTCTCACGTCCGTCCGTCCGTCCGTCCGTCCGTCCGTCCGTCCGTCCGTCCGTCCGTCCGTCCGTCTGTCCGTCTGTGCGTGAGTCACGTCTCACGACAAAACACGAACTTTTAACTCCGATAGAGATGCGACTTTATCTGTTGGCATTTCCCTTCAACCAGGAATAAACGTACTTTTTAGGTGACCCTAGGGCAAAGGGGGTAGGGATAGATCCACCCACAGAATTTCTATCAATCCGGCACTTCCACCTACAATAATAAGGAAACACGGCGTTGAATAACGATATTTATTATTCATTTATTTGATTACAAAATGCTTATAACTCAAGTAGTGGCTTTGTATAATTTTACCCATTGATGTGCGTTATTTTAATTCGGCGTACCAATACTGCTACAACCCCCCTCCCCCCCTCCACTCACCCAAATCGAAAGACGAGTATAAGACGTTCATGCAACTTTTAGGAATAATTTAGATTTATCTTTTAATTGTGGTAGAATACGCTTTCTGTTATCAATGTTCATACGCAGCAGCTTGATATTCATATACCTACTTGAAAGAAATGTCCCGTTATGCTGAAAACATTTTTCTTCTTTTGTACATAGATTTATGTTCTGTTTTATTTTATTTACTATGCTATCAGCTGGTCTGCTAGTTCTATTGTGGTCTATAACTGTCCCATGGCGGAACAGGTCAGCAAGTGTAGGATTATGGAATAATCCAAGGTAATCGGCAACCAGATAATGTGTAATACAAAATGTGCTAGTTCTGATTAGTTTTTGTTTAGACATTGGGTCGATATTTCACAACTTACTGAATGGGATTCGGTCGGTAATCGGAAAACATATTTCAATTGTTTGCTTGTGTTTTAACGGGAAAATCCAATGAGGTATAGAACATGGTAAACCTAGTACACCATTGAGAAAAACAAACATAAAACAAAAAGCAATCTAAAATTGCTGCTTTCAAACAGATCCGTGAAGCAAATACGAGCGTCGTATCCAGTGATGTGCAAATTACGTA
>JAMZAV010005349.1:0-58812 GCA_024449915.1 Sweltsa coloradensis | reverse complement strand
TTATTCAGGGGCAGAGGCCTGGGCCCTTTGGGGTAGAGAACCTAGATATGCCTGGGGGCCCTAGACTAGGCCTCCCCTGGACCCTTTTGCACAGGCCCATAAGCGGGGTAGGTAGGTAGGCTTCTTTTGGCTGGACCAGGCTTTTTTTAAAGGTGTAGGCCTATAAATCCAAATCAGGCTTAGCAGAGATCTGGGCCCACCTAGGGGTTTTTGGTCTAGGCCCAGGCTAGGGCTACCCCAAGCCTACCTGGGGTCAGGTCCCTGGGGCCCTGCCTCCCCCCCTCCTAGCCTAGAGTAGGCCCTAGGAGGGGGGTACCTACAGTTATGTTATTATGGGCGTACCTTTAAATTGAGTCCAAATTGCGTCAGGATAAAATTACGAAAGTTTTCAAAAAATATTAAAACATAGAGGGACAAAAGAATACGAAAAACTATTTTGAGGTTAGGTAATAACAGCGGGAGTACGTCCCCTTTCTTTACGTGCACAGTATCCACCTTTCTTATTTTGCTTCAGACTGGTTGACGAACTAACACTTCCCCCATAGACGGCGCAATTTTTAAATTTTTCGATTAAAATATAATACTAATTTTAAACTTATGTATATATGTAATATTGTTAATAAAACGGTGTCCAAGTAACCCAAATTTTAACCTAGTGAAATACAAGATGTCTCCCATTCAATATTTCATTCCTTAACCCTGCCTAACCCTGGAGGTCCCGGGGGTTAAGAATGAGCTGGGAGGAAAGGCGGGGAAACCTCATGAATAGGATTTGAGAGTTAGCTTACCCCCCCTCCTTTTTACCCCCTTTTAAACCCTGCCAAAAACCCGGGGTTTAGCGGTACATGAATGGGGGCCTGAGGTGTTGTTTTGTGAGCACTTTGTCCCCCCTGCCCCGCGTGTGAATACAGAGAAGTTCCAAACATCAATTTATCGCTTTGGGTTTGGGGGGGGGGGGGTGGGTTAATTATGAGGTGCATTTCAGAGGGGACCACGGACAGATTTAGTGGGGAGGGGAAGGGGGGTTTCAGTCGTGTAGTGGGTTTAACCCAGACCCCCCCCGTGAGCCCTGATTCCCGTTAATGTCCCCGGGAGGAAAGGGTGAACAGGACCGGGGGCTCTAAAGGTGGCCCACTTTTTATTCCTTTTCTCATAAGTATAATTTATTTTCACATCCACATCAGTGGCATTAACAACCTTCAAAAAAACAAAATCGATTAATGTAAATGTATTTTAAAGTATTTTTTTTCCAAACCAAAAAAATAATTTATTCATATTTTATAAATATTTTAAATTTTTGTATATACAAATTTAAAAATTATGATGGCATTATTTGGGTTTTTCTCGTCATTCATTTCCCCCCTGTTAATCTCTTTGTTTCTTTTCTGGTTTTTTAAAATAAAAACTATTGAACAAAACACACCCTAAAATCATTTTTAATTTTATAGGCCCACAGGGGCGGCCCAATATGACCCAGCCCGGTTTAAGCTCCGTTTTTCCCCACGAGTCGTTACAATACCATCTCTTTTTTTCTTCAAATGCCTTGAAAGAGAATGACTAATGGACTAATTTCTCATCGTCATGCCCGTGGTTCCCAACTGTAGTACGGTCCCCAGGGAACGCGGGAGTTTCCAGGGGGGAGCGCAAAAGTCCACATAACCAAACATTATTAAATTTTTAACTGTTCCTCAAAAAACATGTACATTGTTAAATTATAAATTGTGAAGAACCATTAAGCGGCTGTCCAACAGCAAAATTTTTTTAAATTAATTGTTACTGCCCAAACACGTACTAAACAAAGACAAGCCTGTACAGTTTCTACAACGCAGGCTACATGAAATTCAAGTCGTATGATAACAATGTGTTTCGGTAACTTTAAGTGACGGTCAAAATGCTCTTATCTCCTGAGTTACAAAACCACTCAAGTTGGAAGACAGGGGGAAATATCGACTGTTGTTTGTTTTTAGAAGGGTGGGTTACGTGGTTGAAGCCGAACTACTCGGGGGGTACAGTGGCTGGAAGGTTTGGAACCACTGGTCCATGCGAACAGTTTAATAAAGATTAATTTACAAACCATCAAGATTACTCACGCTTCTTTCTGCGTTGTGAACGCTTGGCGTCCCCCGTCTGGGCCCAGGGTAGAATCTGGCCCAGAGCATGGCTTTGCTTATCGTAAAGGGCGATTCAAAAGCAAAAGTCCACCTCGCAAACATCAGCTAGACAGAGCGGAGTATCTTACTACCCCAAACAAGAGGCAAGCTCTGGCAATCGTCGTCGGGACCTTGGCCCTTCCCCTTGACGACACCAAGAGACGATGACAATGACACAACGAACGATGACAAAGACGATGAATAACGTGAGAAACCCCCCTTCTTTCCCTTACCCGTGGCTGGTTCTGACCAGCATAAGCCTCTCCTCCCCACCCCCCTTAGGCTAGAGTGGTGCATAATGACCTAACGGTTGACGCGTCCTTAATCCAAATAATCAAATCAATGGTCCCGGGTAGAATCTGGCCAGTACAAGGCGAGGAAAGAGATAAAGCCATCTCGCAAACATCAGCTACTATGAAGGGGAGTTCCCCCTGAAACTAGAGGCGAGCTCTGGCAGTCGTCTTCGTGGACCCCTCCCTATCGCCTAGACGATCTCCCCGACGGTGACGACCAGGGACGTGGGAACCCTCCATTCCTTCCCTACCTGCGGCTGGTGTTGACCTGCATGTCCCTCCTCGCCATATTCCCTATAGGCTAGAGTTGCGCATTATGACCTAACGGATGACGTGCTGTAAACGAGGTAAATTGAAAAACTAGATAACAACGTCGACAAACTATTTTAATATATGACTCCATTTAATTTCTCAGTTTTCTTTTTTTTATTTCGCATATAGCGGTACCTTCTCATTTTATAAAACTTGAAATAAACAATAAATTCAAATCATTAACTTACAATATCACAGGCGGCTCAATATTACCTAACCGGGAGAATCTCACTAGTTTCTCACGTCGTCGTATTTAAAATACATCAATATGAGGTATGATTTGTTTTTCCGGAGATGTTTTTGTCATGTTATTTTATTATGAGAAATCGTCGAAATTTGCAAATTACTTAATTAGATTTATTAGTTTTTATTTTGATACTTGGTTAAAAGATGAGATAAAATGCTTCAAAAATGCAAAATTTTACAGTTTTCTGTGTTAAACAATGAAACGCATTTTGATCTCCAAACTGAAAGAAATTAAGTTGTTCAATTAAATTTAACACATCAAACGGGCTTGTTATGTTGAATATACACCGGTTCCCATACATCAGCGAAATTAAGCAACTAAGGACTCGGCCAGTACTTGAGTGGGTGACCACTTGGGACCACCACCTGCTGTTGGCAAAGGGGTGAAGCAGATCGCCAGAGTGAGCCCCCGATAGAAAAACAACCCTTGCATTGTCACCCTTACCCGCTTGCGGAGAACAATGTGATGAAAACATGTTTCTGGTGTTGACAAAATAGACTTTTAATTTCTAATAAATAATTTAACTTGTGCTTTACAAGATCGATAGTGTCGGCGCGTATAGAGTCGGCTCCGATATAGCTTTGATTTAATGTCCAACACTAAAAAATCAGTTCTGCGACTGAGTGGGTAGACACCAAACTACGAAAATAGTTATTTATTTTGGGTAAACTTGCCCAAGCCGTGATTTGTATTAAAACGACAGTCACAGTCATAAAACTTTAACCCCAGTCTGGGTCAGAGGAAGAATTATTAGCCCAGGGGTTTCTTCCGCCGATCGTACAAGACAACAGCAAACATCAGCTAGTAATAAGGGGAGTATGTTACTTCCCGCACTAAAGGAAAGCATTGGAAGTCGTCGTCGGGGCCTTCTTTCCCTCCAGTTGACGACTTCCCCGACGATGATGATAATGACACAACCGAATGATGACGATGGCAAACGATGACGACCATGACGTAAAAAAAAACTTTCCTCCCGCCACCCGTGACTGGTTCTGACAGCATTGGCTCCTCCTCCCCATATCCCCTAGGGTAGAGTGGCGCATTATGACATAACGGTTGTCGCGCCCTTAGTCTAAATAAACAACAACACAATATAAGTCAAAATTATGTCAGGCAGTAGGTAGCTTTTGATCACTATTCTCACCATTACCTATTATTTTACCTGTATTACCCCGTCTGGGCCCGGGGTAGAATTGGCCCAGAGCATGGCTATGTATTCGTTAAAGGCAATCCAAGAGAAAAAGTCTACCTCGCAAACATCAGCTTGTAATAAGAGTAGTATTCACTACCCAAAACTAGAGGCGAGGTCTGGCTATTGTCGTCGGGGACCTTGCCCCCTTCCTTTGACGACCCCTCAACGACGATGATAACAATGACACCACGAACGATGACAAAGACATTGATGACCGCGACGTGAGAACCCCCGTTCCTCCCCTTATTCGTGGCTGGTTCCGACCAACATGGGCCCATCCTCCATATATCCCCTAGGTTAGAGTGGTGCACTATGACCTCTAACAGATGACGCGTCCTTAATCTAAATAAACCAAAAACAAACACAATCTCACTATTAATTAATTTTGATATCTTTTATATAAATAAATAAATAAAAATCAACAAACACACCATGAATTCATTTATTGAACTAACCATGACGCGGGCTGCGCAATATGAAAAACCGGTTGAAGCGCCCTAGTTTGTCACGTCGTCCAGTGTATTCGGTGTTATCCACGAGATACCTGTGCAAAGTTTAGTTTTGAGAAATTGTCTACAAAGCACGCTAGTCTCTCAATTCCTCACCAGGTAGCGTGCGAGTCGCAAGTAATTCCGAGATCACTCTAACTCTGAGCAAAGAGATAGTCATACGTAGCGTGTGAGACTCTGATGAGGGAGGTCACGGGCTCGAATCCCACCACCGGCAATCCTGACTGAAACTTTTCCCCGAGGTTTTATTCAGTAGTTAATGCGAAGTTAACGTGGCTCGTTGGTCTTGTGTGGGCTCGTTGGTCTTGTAGTTAGCGTATCTGCTTCCAATGCAGAAGGTCCAGGGTTCGATTCCGCTCAAGTCAAAAGTTTTTTAACTTCTGATTTGGACTTCAGTCAATCAGTTCTTGTCTTAGGAGTTTGTAAACGGTGACTTTGGAGTCGTCCTAGCAACGAAGCACATCATAAATTTCAGAGTTGTTCTGAATCGGCCTTGTTGATTCTGGCGTTGATTCGCGGGTGTTCGCACTAACCATACCACTGATTGCTACATTTCCTATTAAAAATATCGATCTTTGGTTGGTTATCGTTCACTCGTCGATTGCGTCGGGGCCTGCAGGGTTGGCTTGGTCGCTTTGATTTAAAGTCCCCCACTGAAAATCAGTTATATTACTGAGTGGGTAGACTCTAAATAAAATTTATTTATTTAATGCTGGTAGTGAGTCCTCTGTAACAGCCCTCGGGCATTCCCTTATCATATGGACATCAATGTAGAAATTAAACAATCTATCTCAGCGGGGTATCAGGACCTACGGGAGTGTTTCCCAATTAATGAAGTTGAGAAACCTTCTTATCAGTTACCTAACACCCTAATAACCTGGTTAGTCACCTACACCGGCCATCCTTACTTAAAAGTGTTATTCACACGGTAGCGTGAGAGTCGCAAGCAATACCGTGTTAACTCTACTTCCAGTTTGAACAGAGCGCCGTATACTTTGTGTTCGTCTGGTCCTTAATTTGAACATTCAGTTGTGCGTTACGACCGCACGGTTGACGCGCCCTTAATCCAAATAAACTAAAAACATCCAGTTTAGCATCAAAGATATCTTTGGTTTTATCAGGCCGAAATATGATTCCTTGCGCACGCAATTAGGTCTCTCCCAATCATATGACTATCTTCTGTTAATGATAACGTCGGCAAAGTTTCTTTATCCCTCATATGAACCCAGCAATACGTAAGTAATGGTAAAGTGATGGCTACTTGCCGGCACTTCTGGCCACTGCTGGACATTGCCTGTCGAGCACCTGAAAAGTGTGGAAACATAAATAGCAAACCACTTTGTGGCAGGCCAAACCTAAAAATTCACGCATCATAATCATTGTATTTTTCCTCCAAAATTCTCATTTCTCTATTGACATTGCTACATCTCCATCGCATTCTTTTCTTTTATTAACTTAAAAAGCAATATAACAAACAAACAACAAACTCGATATTTTATTAAAAAAAAAAACTGTCACAGGCGGCGCAATATAACCTAACCGGCTGAAGCGCCCTAGATCCTCACGTCGCCGTAAGGGTTATGTTAAAAATAACGGTTACGTTCAAGCGAGCTACTCACGACAAATATTTGTTTGATAATCGCGCGAGCGGGGTGGGTTTTTAGGTTCTAAATTTTCATGAGAAAATAGTGACATAACTTTGTAACCACGACATGCTCTCCACGTATATTAGTTATAAAACAATAAACTTTAAACTATGAACGTATTATTTAACCTTTCATGTTGAGGAGGTTGTATTGCAGGCGACACACGTCCGACTCAAGGATATCTCTTTACCAGAGAAAAGGTTATTCCCAGATGTGACGCATGTGATGCACCTTTAACCGTGCATCATATGCTAGCAGACCTAATCATACGAAGAACTTCTATCATATGATAACGGTGACAAACTTTCTAAATTTCTTACTTAAAAAAATATATTTAAGAAAATAAAATTCACATCAATATTTTTCCTTTTTTTATTCAAATATTGTTTCATTTGCTATTACTATGATCATCAATATATTCTATTCTTTATATATTTGGAAACAATAAAATAATCAAACACACCATAAAGATAAACTGTATTACATACCTTATCACAGGCGGCGCAATATGACATAACCGGTTGAAGCGCCCTAGTAGTCGAGCGGCCAGGCGGCCCGGAGACGCTTATTTCGATGAGGTACCCCTACCGGCGGTAGAACAAGATGATATTATACTTTTTAGAAAGATTACTTCAAAATACATACGATAAGCCGTATCCGAGAAAAATCCATCTTGTTCTACATGCCGTTTTGGCGCTTTGAGTGCGCCGCGACGCTTCCGCACGGCGCTTCACTCTTTTGATCATTATTTCCAAACCAAACAAGATACATTAATAAACTTAGTACTATTGTTTAGAAGAAGAATATCCCTTTCCAGTGAATACCCACATTAAACCATTACAAATATTTTAGGGTATTTAAATTGGCCTACAACGCAACAATGTGACTTTTTATCAATTTTACTTGGATATTCAATGCCAATTTACGAGAACATTTGAAAACATATTGTTGGTTTATCAGTCTTAAAAACATGCTGTCACATGTGTTATAATACTACAATGCACAGATAGTTATACGAAGTCGGTGAGATTGTGCATGACATGCGTTTGTTCGGCCGCGCGTCTTATTTAGTTCCGCTGTCACGCCAAGCACATTGTGAGTTGTAAGCACCAAACCGCTCATACGTTACCATTCGGCCATGTAGGTATCAACGAAAGTCTTTGTGATTTAGCAGTGTAAGTTCTTTAAATGCTATTATGTCATATGTTATCTCAATTGAACATTTGGTTCAGTTTTTGTCAATCGACGGCAAATGCAGGAACAAAGCTGCATTGCAGTCTTTCATCACAAATATAATAATTTTTTTTAAACAGTGCTGCTTCATTGATGTAATTTTTAAACTGAATAGTGTGGCCAACACTCAAAATAAATTTGGAATTTAAAGACCATCTCGTTGAAAACATGCTACTGTAGCAGTACACAACGTTTATTGTTGTTTGTTCCGTGCTTTGAGATTATTTGCGTGTTTGTTATGTAAATCACGATAATATTATATTTATAGCTATGACTGGAAAACAGTATTCTCATGATTCAATCCCATATTATTGTTATAACATGATCGATCATTAATTGCATGGAGTATTTGATATCATTTTCTTAATTTTTTTAATTGTATCATTGGGTAAACTGTGTTTCAAGATTTATGTATATACGAATTGTATCTATGGATGACGAACCAAAAACAAAGTACTAAACTCAAGAAAGTAATCGATCAGACGCTGTCTATTCTGTGACGGCAAATTGTTAGACACTGGGTCTGTTATCGACCTGTACCAAAAATACGTATTATACTCGTATCTGTTACCGTATAAAGATATATATATATATCTAAAAAACTGAATGTGAAATTCCACTCTTCTTGCCGTTGGGCTGTTGATCAATTATCTTGTGCTATTGAAAAAAATACACCCATTATTATAAAGAGGTACCGGAAGGCGAGGTCGATTGCGTCGGGACCTACAGGGGTGGCTTGGTCGCTTTGATTTACTGTCCCCCACTGAAAATCAGTTATATAACTGAGTGGGTAGACTCTAAATACAATTTATTTATTATTATAATTATTTAAGTAAGAACTGTTGGGTAAACCCGATTTATTCTACAATAGCTGATGAGTGTCGGTGAAACTTTATAAAAGGTGTCTAAGCTCGAAGAGACTGACAAGAAAACAATTATGACGAAGAACGAAACGTGGACATCAAACCTTCCAAGAGAATGGTCTTGCACCAATCTGCTGCTATATTCATTAGTGTGAGGCTTAATGAAGAGTAAAAGAGATTCAGATTTCTTTACCATTTGTGACAGTATACACAAATGTGTGCAAACGATACGTTAATGATGCTATGATTCTTTCGATGGACTTGGTGTTTGTGCCTACTTTAATCCCAAGATATCCTCTCATCTCTAGCATTGTGTCATAACCTCATAGCACAATCCAAAAATGTAAGTACACCTCTTGCTTTAGGAGTGTTCGTGCATCATCAGTTTGGGAGCAAAACTTTTTTGCACATTGTGCATTCTCCACTGGATGTACGTAGTTGTTTTTACGACAATATTCCCAGGTTTGAGACGTATGTTGCTAACTGCCAGTTAGTACTTGAAGATGACTTGTTCGTACCTCATGGATTTAATTTCTATTCAATTAAGAAGAAACCATTGACGGTAAAAACCAAACTCATGACACAGTCGTCGTGCTATGTTAAAGAACTGTGGTGAATTAAAATTCCAAATTAGTAGTAACAAACTTCTGACATCAGAAGAATCAAATATCAGATAAAATACATTATACTTCAATATGATAAACCCCACGCCGAACCACGAGAAATTACAGACAAAACTTTGATGAGGAGACCTATCTTTAATCACAAATCAAGTGCCTAGTTTGAAAAATGTATCGCTTAATCACCGATTTATATAGTGATATTTCAAGATTCCATCATCATGGGGAGGCTTTTAACACTTCAACATCATCATCAGTCTTCTGACGTTTTCTTCATATACACTGCACTTCTCAACCTCGGTAACGTTGCTGAGAAGATCGACCAAACTCATATTATGGCCACTGCAGATCTTGCCATAAAATAGCAATGAACTGAAAATCTTATGGAGTAAACCGGAGTAAACCAGCTGATCTCTCCTGTAAAATAAGAATGCGTTTAGGTGCATGCATAATACATAGGCGTTTTTGGCCAGTATAAAATCAATGTTTGGTGATGGAGGACTTACCAACTAATAACTCTACTGGGAATATATGCTGATGTGACTGCCAATCTCTTCTGCAAGGTTAACAACTAATCGTGGTGTACGAGTTATTAAAACGTAATGGAAGCTCTTATGCATTTGTTTATGAAAGCAGCTCAAACCTGGTCAGAGTCCAACGACATGCCTTGGTTATATATTACCACCAAATAACAAAACATAATTGCAATCAACATGCAAGTCTATGGATGGGCATGTTTGTGTGCACTGTCAAAATATACTTGAACATGATTTGTTTAAGATGTTACTGTGTATTGTCATTTTCGAAAGCTGGAAGTGAATTTTTTCACACATTAAAATTTTGCTCTAACTAAAACTACGGATAAATAAATATGAAGCCCTAATGAACCCCTACTGATGATAATGCATTTCAACTGCATGCTAAGAGGGCCAAATTTCAATGTTTGGTATGGTGTTAGAATGGTGTTAGAGCCATGTTGCAAATCCGTTATTGCTTTCATTCGACTACGGTTGGAGAACATACAACGTCTTATAATATTGTATTTACGTCAACAAATCACACATCTTTATAGTAGTGACAAGCAGTGTGAAACAGACAAGTGTTAATGCAAACGAGCTTTGTATCACTGCTTGTGGGTTAGTTAGTTAGTTATTGGGGTTTTAGGGCACAAAACACGCTTGTGGGTGTGATGGAAATTGGAGAAATGTAAATAAAACTGAATGTATACAAAGCATGCAAATTATAATACTGTAAAGATTGAAAAACGCAAACTATAACGTAATGTTGTATATTTATGTAAGTAATAGCTGGAACACAATTATTTACAGAAAATCCAAGGTAGAACACGAGAGACGAGATTCAAAGATCTATATTACACTCTTTAGAATCCATCCATAACTAAAAATGGTTAAAATATTCTATAAAATAATCCTATGCGTAAAAATAATTTAGCACAGAGACGTCTGCAACTCGAGAATGGCGAGCAAAACTTACTTATTAATAACAACAATAAGGTAAAGCCTATACAGTATTAATAAAAATACCCTTCATATTTTAATTTTAATACTTCATTCATTTTATGGGAACATAACTAATGTTTTTGGATCTTTATATTACATTCCAGTAAAAGCCACACAAGAATGTCATACACACTTTAACATGCCTATACGTGCTACACCCTTAATTATAATTTGACGTGACGTGTGTCAAATTTTTTTAGAAATTGATTTAAATTCTTACATATTTAATTGATTTAAAAGTTGTATTGCCAATTTTTCTCTTATATGTGTTCTGTTCGGCGCCCGGAACTCACAGTGAACACTGCGCGACAGCGGAAGTAAATAAGACGCGCGGCCGAACAAACGCATGTCATGCACAATCTCAGTGACATTGTGTAACTATCTGTGCATTGAAGTATTATAACACATGTGACAGCATGTTTTTAAGACAAATTAACCAACAATATGTTTACAACTCTTCTCGTTAAGTGACATTGAACATCCAAGTAAAATTGATAAAAAGCCACATTTTTGCGTTTTAGGCCAATTAAAATACCCTACAATATTTTTAATGGGTTAATGTGGGTACTCACTGAAAAGTGCTATTCTTCTTCTAAACAATGGTTCTAAGTTTATTAATGTACCGTAGTTGATATGGAAATAATGATCAAAAGAGTGAAGCGCCGTGCGGAAGCGTCAGCGGAAGTAAATAAGACGCGCGGCCGAACAAACGTATGTCATGCACAATCTCAGTGACTTTGGGTAACTATCTGTGCATTGTAGTATTATAACACATGTGACAGCATGTTTTTAAGACTGATAAACCAACAATATGTTTACAACTCTTCTCGTTAAGTGACATTGAATATCCAAGTAAAATTGATAAAAAGTCACATTTTTGCGTTTTAGGCCAATTAAAATACCCTAAAATATTTTTAATGGGTAAATGTGGGTATTCACTGAAAAGTGCTATTCTTCTTCTAAACAATGGTACTAAGTTTATTAATGTACCGTAGTTGGTTTTGGAAATAATGATCAAAAGAGTGAAGCGCCGTGCGGAAGCGTCGCGACGCACTCAAAGCGCCAAAACGGCATGTAGAACAAGATGGATTTTTCTCGGATACGGCTTATCGTATGTATTTTGAAGTAATCTTTCTAAAAAGTATAATATCATCTTGTTCTACCGCCGGTAGGGGTCCAACTTTCATAACTTGCCGATTGCCGCTGCACCATAGCTTCTCACTTCGTCATCATTTAAGAAAAAACAAAAATCAAAATTAGGAACACGGATAAAAGTATGAATGTTAGTTTACAGAATGTGGTGATATTCGCAATCAATGTATTTACAAAGTGTAACACATCACACGAACACAAAACACACGCACACGCACAAGCACACGTACACGATCACGCACAAAGACAAACACACATACAAACAAACACATCTAAAGCTTGTCTAGATAAGTAAGTAGTTTTTATCTGTGTTTCTGGCAAAAGCTATAACTGTTAATTTTACATGTATTTGTTGTTAAGTGTCCTATATATTAAATTTGCGCTAGTGGAATGTATGTTCTGTTGCAAATAAAGGCTTAATAATAATAATAATAATAATAATAATAATAATAAAATTAATTCTTCGGAGGACCAGCTAAATTAGCAATGAATGGACCTGATATAATAAAATCAATAATAGGCCTGGCACAGGGATCCACGAATACACAATATACAAATCACGAAACACAGGTTAAAACACTTTAATATCGACTTTGCGAAAGAAGATAAAAATACACAACATGCCAATCGATGGCTAGAGAAAGAATTATAATGAAAAAAAATGAATTGTTTGCAAAACAAAATAGCATCACTCTAAGCACCAAATAAAGTTGAGTGCGGAATAAGAGGGCCGTGGAAAAAAGCAAAGAAAAACTAATGTGATGCATGAACAGATTGCTCTTACTTTAGTCTATACAATAGAACCTCGACCTGTGTGGTCCTATTTTTTCTGGTATGTTTGCCTGCAGCGACATCTTGCCACCCTCAACAACATTGAGATTGTGTCTTGAAGCGATTGTATTTAAACTAGCACATTATTATAAACAGAAGCAACTTTACATATTGAACTATTTGAAATTGCTTTATTTAACGTAAGAAAGTAAAACAAAATTCTGGGCCCGGGGTAGAATTGGCCCAGGGCATGCTATGCTATTTGTAAAAGGCTATTCAAGAGAAAAAGACTACCTCGCAAACATTCGCTAGTAAGTAGGGTAGTATAGTACTCCCCGAATCTAAAGACGAGCTCTGGGCATCATTGTCTGGAAACTTTTCCCTTCCCTTGACTTCCTCCCCAACGACTGCAACAATGACAACACGGACGATGACACATACGAAGACGACCAC
This sequence comes from Sweltsa coloradensis, assembly GCA_024449915.1. NCBI lineage: Eukaryota > Metazoa > Arthropoda > Insecta > Plecoptera > Chloroperlidae > Sweltsa > Sweltsa coloradensis. Next base: position 45,851 of record JAMZAV010005349.1, on the reverse strand, counting down.
GACGTAATACATTATTCAAGCAATTTATTCCCTTAAAATCAACAGTTAAATTATTCGTAATTATCTCTGTCAAAGTACTTTTGTTTAACCAAATTTAACTCACATCAAACACATTTCATTTTCATCCAAATTACTAATTTTTCTTTTGCTATCATCTCTATTATGCGAATTCCTTGTATTATCTTAGAAAACAATACTATCATGAAACACAAAGAGAACTGATTTCTTTAAGTTACCCGGTTGAAGCGCCCTAGTATCTCACGTCGTAATTTTTAGCTGTCAAGGCAGGTAATTTTATCTTGATGATGTTTAGTTTATCTAGCCTAAAGTTGTTCATATAACTTATGATTTATTATTTTAATAATGGCCCTTGTGGAGAATTCATTGTGTGTTCAGATAGCTTAAGTTCACTTCAAGCGATAAAACTCATGTGTTCAAGTCATCATTTGGTAACAGATTTCAAATTATATTTAGAAACATAAACTCTAAGGGTTAAATAATAGAGTTTTGCTGGATACCTGGACACGTGGGCATAGAGGGAAATGAACACGCTGATCGGGCTGCTAAGGAAGCTTCTCAGCGTCGCGGTTTTGATTTCAATCTACACGCTAAATTATTTGAGTGGTTTGTTTCACTCAATACGCCGAGCGGATGGTCACTTCACTCGTTTTGAGTGTTCGTCACTCAATTTTAACTGGAATTGTCACTCGATGTATTGGGTGATCATTATTTAGCTCAAATGTGCTGAGTGACCATGTGACACCGCTCTTTAGTTAGCGATGTTTAGTCAATAGTGAGCGATGCATAAAGCTTGTTCAAGGGATTAGTGTTGAGATTTATCTAAGCGATGAATGGGGCTTCTTCTTATTGTATGTCTACTATATTGTCCTGATCGGTGCCAAGTCTAGGGGATGAATAGCAGAGATTTTACCGGCGACGTTTCAAACATGTCACTGGTAATAATTGCTTGTCATGTACTCATGACAAAGAACGAGGTAGGACATTCCAATATGTTTCAACGGTCCTCTGTCCACGTCCAGCATCGTCGAAACCAACTAACTCGTCAGTGTATGTTAGTTCGTGACCGTGTGCGCATTGCCATTTGCCAGTGTAAGTTTTCAAGGAAAAATAGTTATGACTGGTGTAGTGATGAAGTGTGCAACGTTCTAATAGGAAGGGCATTTCTGCGGAAAACGCCGAAAAGTAAAACGTAGGGCCTAAATGTCGAAATCTGTTGTTCTTCTATATGCACGAATAGTTCATTGTGTTTTCATTGTTTTAGTTGAAAACAACATAATATATCATGTGTAGGCCTAGATAAAACTTAATGGAAATTATTATATTATGCATGCCTTTTCATGGGCGTCCACAGTGAAGAGAGAGAACGCAGTCGTCCATCTACATATCAATGTGATGTTTGCATACAGCTGCTATAATACTATTTTGTAGTTTTAAGATATTGACCTATTAACATGAGTTGAAACTAACATAATATATCATGTGTACCTATATGCAATACGTATACTGAATTTAAAGCTACTTGAGCGATTTATCTCCCTTTCCCTCCCACCGCTACTTTTGATTGAATTGCGATATTTTTTAGGGAAGTTAGTTTGTCTCAATTTTGAGTGATTTTCGCTTTTGTTTGAGTTATTAATAGCCTAAATAGAGAGTATCTTTGAAGCCAAAATATCGCTATTATTTGAGTGAATTTCGACCTTTTATTAGCGATTATCACCCTTATTTCAGAGTGAAAATTTCGCTCATAATTGAGTGGAATTATTTCACTCAATTCTAGGAGTGGTGGTCACTCAGAAAGAGTGGTGCAAATACAAGCTAAAAACGGAGCGAAATTTCACTCGATTTGAGTGTTTTTCCGCTCTTTTAATTTAGAGTGTAGTTCCCGTTCCAGATGTCTAGAGTGGATACAAGCAAAGATTGTTGGATTTGCGACAAGCATCTTGGGATGTGTTGCAAAATAACAAATTGCGTAGTGTGATGCCCACATTGACTAACAAAATTCGTCCACCTACGTCTCGACTCTCACGTAGAGACGAGGTGATATTGTCCAGAATTCGAATAGGCCACACACGTCTAACTCATAGTTATCTCTTAACCACAGAAAAGGTTATTCCCAGATGTGATTGTGACAAAATATGTGATGTACCTTTAACCCTACATCATATGCTAGCAGAATGTACCGAATATGATGCCTTGCGCACGTAATTTGATCTCTCCCAATCATATGAAGATCTTCTATCATATGATAACGGAGACAAACTTTCTAAATTTCTCATCCAAACTCCAAAGTGATCTATTTAACAAAATTTAATTCACATGATACACATTTCTTTTTTTTAACTTTGTTTTGCTATTACTATCATCATCATCATTTTATTTTGTTATATATACACTTAGAAAACAATCTAATCATCAAATAAACCCACTGAAAATCAGTTATATAACTGAGTGGGTAGACTAAATTTTTTTTTTTTTAAATACACCATTTACTAACTTTCATTAACACAGGCGGCACAATATGACCTAACCGGTTGAAGCGCCCTAATTTCTCACGTCGTCGTTAATTGTCTTTTGTACATGATTTTTACTCCACTGTCTTTAGCTAGATGTCGCCATTTTTCACAGTTGAGATTATGTCCCATTTCTACAATATTTTGACACATGTCCCTGTTGACCACAATTGTAGCACTTATATGATTTCACCTCATTCCCGCTGAAATGTTTATTCTTGATGTCTCGATTGCCTGCAGGTCTCTCCCATCTCTTCTGGTCTCTTGTCTTGTGTCTCGCCCATTGAACCGCTTCCTTGCTACAAAGTTTGCTTGTTTTTTTACTTCTTTCTTCATTATAGTAGAGTCATTTTCGACACTTTTGTGACCGTTGAGAGACAATGACGATTTTTCAACGGATTTGTCCTCTAAGAAGGTTTTATAAAAAATTAAGCCCCCATGCCCTCGCGAAAGTGTGGGCATACCCCGCCAGGGCCCAAAATCCAATATGGCGGCCGTTTACCACATCTGACACTATCTTTGCAATGGTTTAGCCTAGAGTATCGCGTAGTATGTGGTTTTTATGGTTTGAGGGTCGAGGAATTCGTTTCTGAAGTCGGTTTGGCGATTAGACCCATTTTTAAAGCTTTGAATCCAAGATGGCCGTCGATTTGCAGCTTGGAATAGCCAGTTTCTCGAAATCGTAGTAGAACTTTCATATAAGACTCGAATGAAAGCCCTGTTCACATAATTTGAATAATTGACAGAAGAGCTCTCAGATAGTGCTCATAAATCTAAAAATTTGGTCAAAACTTCAATAATAATACGAAAATATGTGCTCCTTTTATAGACAATTTAGCGATTTTCTAAAGTGCTGTGATAAGAGTGGCTATGGCACATGAATTGAGAGACAATGACGATTTCTCAACGGATTTGTCCTCTAAGAAGGTTTTATAAAAAAATTTAGCCCCCATGCCCCTCGCGAAAGTGTGGGCATACCCCGCCAGGGCCCAAAATCCAATATGGCGGCCGTTTACCACATCTGACACTATCTTTGCAATGGTTTAGCCTAGAGTATCGCGTAGTATGTGGTTTTTATGGTTTTGAGGGTCGAGGTATTCGTTTCTAAGTCGGTTTGGCGATTAGACCCATTTTTTAAAGCTTTGAATCCAAGATGGCCGTCGATTTGCAGCTTGGAATAGCCAGTTTCTCGAAATCGTAGTAGAACTTTCATATAAGACTCGAATGAAAGCCCTGTTCACATAATTTTGAATAATTGACAGAAGAGCTCTCAGATAGTGCTCATAAATCTAATAATTGGTCAAAACTTCAATAATAATACGAAAATATGTGCTCCTTTTATAGACAATTTAGCGATTTTCTAAAGTGCTGTGATAAGAGTGGCTATGGCACATGAATTGAGAGACAATGACGATTTCTCAACGGATTTGTCCTCTAAGAAGGTTTTATAAAAAATTTAGCCCCCATGCCCCTCGCGAAAGTGTGGGCATACCCCGCCAGGGCCCAAAATCCAATATGGCGGCCGTTTACCACATCTGACACTATCTTGCAATGGTTTAGCCTAGAGTATCGCGTAGTATGTGGTTTTTATGGTTTTGAGGGTCGAGGAATTCGTTTCTGAAGTCGGTTTGGCGATTAGACCCATTTTTTAAAGCTTTGAATCCAAGATGGCCGTCGATTTGCAGCTTGGAATAGCCAGTTTCTCGAAATCGTAGTAGAACTTTCATATAAGACTCGAATGAAAGCCCTGTTCACATAATTTTGAATAATTGACAGAAGAGCTCTCAGATAGTGCTCATAAATCTAATAATTGGTCAAAACTTCAATAATAATACGAAAATATGTGCTCCTTTTATAGACAATTTAGCGATTTTCTAAAGTGCTGTGATAAGAGTGGCTATGGCACATGAATTGAGAGACAATGACGATTTCTCAACGGATTTGTCCTCTAAGAAGCTCTAAGAAGCTCTTATCCAAAGAAGATTACAAGATATTCTTGAGCAGGAGGAAGTCTGGAGCTAGAGGACGAAGTCAGAGCAAATATGAAAGCATTTGTCCTCTCAAAAGTCTATGCTGAAAGCGCAGATGCTACCTGCGCGCAAGCCAGAGCTTCGAAGTGGCACAAAATGAAGAACAAGAGTACGATTCGACTCCCACCTGATGACGACTCGTTGGATCTCCATGTGCAAAGGACGAATTACATTGTGTATTGCCAGCTCCATTACGAGCTGCTAGATCATCCGTCCCCCATTGGTCATGGCTGGGAAATTCTAAATGGGAAGTGCCGACCAGTGCGCCACACCCTACCCCCCTTGCCCCAGCAGCTCAAAACTCGTGGTTGTCCAGATGACAGAGGTGAAGATAGTGGCAGCGATGATGAGAGAAGTGAGTGTGGAGAGTCAACAGATTCAGACGAACAGTAATGGTGAATGTAGTGAGTGCACTAATGATTGTAGTCTAATTAAGAGATGTTATTGTGAAAGTTGTGCTTCAAACAGAAGTCATAGCTCTACTGTCAATTATTCAAAATTACTTGAACAGGGCTTTCATTCGAGTCTTATATGAAAGTTCTACTACGATTTCGAGAAACTGGCTATTCCAAGCTGCAAATCGACGGCCATCTTGGATTCAAAGCTTTAAAAAATGGGTCTAATCGCCAAACCGACTTCAGAAACGAATTCCTCGACCCTCAAAACCATAAAAACCACATACTACGCGATACTCTAGGCTAAACCATTGCAAAGATAGTGTCAGATGTGGTAAACGGCCGCCATATTGGATTTTGGGCCCTGGCGGGGTATGCCCACACTTTCGCGAGGGGCATGGGGGCTAAATTTTTTTATAAAACCTTCTTAGAGGACAAATCCGTTGAGAAATCGTCATTGTCTCTCAATTCATGTGCCATAGCCACTCTTATCACAGCACTTAGAAAATCGCTAAATTGTCTATAAAAAGGAGCACATATTTTCGTATTATTATTGAAGTTTTGACCAATTATTAGATTTATGAGCACTATCTGAGAGCTCTTCTGTCAATTATTCAAAATTATGTGAACAGGGCTTTCATTCGAGTCTTATATGAAAGTTCTACTACGATTTCGAGAAACTGGCTATTCCAAGCTGCAAATCGACGGCCATCTTGGATTCAAAGCTTTAAAAAATGGGTCTAATCGCCAAACCGACTTCAGAAACGAATTCCTCGACCCTCAAAACCATAAAAACCACATACTACGCGATACTCTAGGCTAAACCATTGCAAAGATAGTGTCAGATGTGGTAAACGGCCGCCATATTGGATTTTGGGCCCTGGCGGGGTATGCCCACACTTTCGCGAGAGGCATGGGGGCTAAATTTTTTATAAAACCTTCTTAGAGGACAAATCCGTTGAGAAATCGTCATTGTCTCTCAATTCATGTGCCATAGCCACTCTTATCACAGCACTTTAGAAAATCGCTAAATTGTCTATAAAAGGAGCACATATTTTCGTATTATTATTGAAGTTTTGACCAATTATTAGATTTATGAGCACTATCTGAGAGCTCTTCTGTCAATTATTCAAAATTATGTGAACAGGGCTTTCATTCGAGTCTTATATGAAAGTTCTACTACGATTTCGAGAAACTGGCTATTCCAAGCTGCAAATCGACGGCCATCTTGGATTCAAAGCTTTAAAAAATGGGTCTAATCGCCAAACCGACTTCAGAAACGAATTCCTCGACCCTCAAAACCATAAAAACCACATACTACGCGATACTCTAGGCTAAACCATTGCAAAGATAGTGTCAGATGTGGTAAACGGCCGCCATATTGGATTTTGGGCCCTGGCGGGGTATGCCCACACTTTCGCGAGGGGCATGGGGCTAAATTTTTTTATAAAACCTTCTTAGAGGACAAATCCGTTGAGGAAATCGTCATTGTCTCTCAAACGGTCACAAAAGTGTCGAAAATGACCCTACTATTATATCAACTCTGCTATTCCTTCTTTCTTCAGTCAGCCTTTCTTTTTACTTCAACTGTGTTAACATCTTGATTGTTGTCTATTATGCGAACCACTCCATAGTATTCTTCAAGCGGTAGCACAGCTAGCATCATCATTGCTCAACAAATGCCTGTAAAGTTAAAACCTCCTCTCTAAGCTTCCTGTTCAAGCATTGAATTTTAGAAAATATTCGTTCATAGGGAGCTCCGTCGCAATCTGTTCAGCGATTCGGCTGATTTTCGACGTACTGACGTACAGAATCACGGAAGAGACGAATTCCTTGAATGGTTTCCTCAGTTGATTCGCGCCCTCGTCTAAACATGACTCAATTATCACTCTTGTCACCTTATCAACTTTTCAACTGTTTTTTATTTTATAACATCATTTTTATAGAAGCCTACTTGTTCATGTATTTAATGTCTTCTTTCACGCAGGCAACTTGTATTGTCTACGACTTGTACTTTGAACTGTTTAGAATTAGCTTCCTAAAACTATCAGGCCAATAGTGCCTAGGCTAAGGCCACCCACTATTTAACAGGGCTTAGGACTTAGTTTGTCTTAATAGTTTATTTGTCTATTTTCATTGTTTTTTTATTTGTGTTTCATTTACATTGCATAATTGCAAAACCAGTTTTATAATCATGTTTTAAAATTACTTTCACTAAAATTCCCTCAGACTTGATTATAAAATTATATAGTGTTATAAATTTAAAAAACCTCACTCCCTTGACACATCCAATTTTTAATTTCCATTTGTCTTAACTTAAATTTAAATAGAAAGATTATGAGTTCTCGTGCTACTCCATCGAGTTTAGGTGGCGCCCACTACCAATAAGGTGAATGTATTGAATTTAAATGTTTTGTAGTTTTATATTTTTTGGAGTTTTAAATATTTAACTTTATTTGTTTTAATTGTTTTAATTGTTGTGTGGAAGGGCTATTTAGCAACAGTAAGTATGGTAGTATATTGTTGCCCTGAAACAAGAGGCGAGTTCTGGAATTCGTCGTTGGGGACAACTTTCCCTTCCCATGACGACCTTCCCGACGACGATGACAATGACACCAAGAACGATGACGCCGACGTTAGAAACTCCCTCCTTTCAACCCTGTCTGGTTCTGTCTTTAATTTGAACGAATAAAAAATCCTCCCCTTGCCCGTGGCTGGTTCTGACCGGCATAGGCCCCTTCTCCACCCCCCCCCCCCCACCATCATCCCTTGGCTAGAGTGGTGCATTATGACCTGACGGTTGACGTGCATCACAACATCAATGTTTATTAATACTCAGAAAAGTCTACCGAATTCACTGCATAATTTACTTAATACTATATTCTAATCATTTCGATAGTTGAACTTGTAACAATACTTTTCTCCATTACACACACAACAAATTTAAAAAAATCAATTCCTACAACAAACTCATTGCATTACGTTAAAATATCACTCGCAACGCGATATGACTTAAATGGTTAAAGCGACTTGGTTTCTCACGTCTTTTGTTTTAACTTCATTGGAGTTATGTTTAGAGTCTCTGCTTTCAATGCAGAAGGTCCAGGGTTCGATTCCCACTAAAGGAATAAATTTGTTAACTTCTGACGTGGACTTGTGTCCATCAGGTCTTGGCATAGAAATGTGTGGTCGGTGACTGTGGAGCCGGCCTACCAACGAGGCACATTATACATTCTAATGTAGTTCCGAACTAGCCTTGCCGCAATATCGCTGTACGCTGGTAGAGTCGTGTCCAGCTTGTTTGGTCGGTGGTTGTGTTTCTATTCCTACAGCAGAAAACCAAGGCGGCCTTTTAGGTTCCAAGCTGTAAAAATACAGCTTTCCAATTCAAACACTTTAAAGCTCGGAATTATTGGGGTTATGTATTATTATATTTTTGTATTTTTATAAATGCAGTCTAGAGGTTACTTTATTACACTATTATATTATCCCAAAAATTGATTATTAAGATAGCTACGACTACAAAATGCGATTATTCAATGCTTCTTAAATTTGAAGTGGAGGTGAAAAATCGTAAACATATCGTCCATCAAGGCAGAATTTGGTTTGCGTTAAACGTGACGTCAAATTTAACGTTCACTGACGATTAAATACGTCAGTGAATCACAAACTCGCAATGTTATCGTTAATTAACCCCAAATAAATATTTAACGTTAACGCGGAGCTTAGAGAATCGCCGTGCTGGTCACGTGGACATAGAGGTGCTGGACACGTGGACATAGAGGTGCTGGGCACTTGGACATAGAGGTGCTGGACACGTGGACATGGAGGTGCTGGACACGTAAACATAGAGGTGCTGGACACGTGGACATAGAGGTGCTGGACACGTGGACATGGAGGTGCTGGACACGTGGACACAGATGTGCGGGAAACACGTGGCATAGAGGTGCTGGGCACGTGGACATAGAGGTGCTGGACACGTGGACAAAGAGGTGTGCCTGGACAAGGTGTGAACATAGAGGTGCTGGACACGTGGACATGGAGGTGCTGGACACGTGGACATAGAGGTGCTGGACACGTGGACATAGAGGTGCTGGACACGTGGACATAGAGGTGCTGGACACGTGGACATAGAGGTGCTGGACACGTTAACATAGAGGGAAATGAACGCGCTGACCAGAGCATGACTCTACGACTCGCTTACGAAGAACTTCTTTCATATGATAACGGCGACAAAGTTTCTTCTCATCGAAAGTAACCTATTTAACAAAATTTTATTCACTTGATACACATTTCCTTAATTTCTTTATTTTTGTTCACATTCATTCCTTTTGTTTTGCTATTAATTTCACCATCATATTATTTTGTTATTTATACTCTTATGGCGTTTTCTATTGGCATGCACTCGGCGAGTGCAGAGATGTCATTGTTGTCAACCTCCACTTAAATAACATTAACAAAACTGAACAAATGAAAAAACAAGTGGCAATCCAGTGCGCACTAGGGCGCACTAGTGCGACCTGAGTGCGGCCAATGGAAAACGCCATTAGACAACTATATAATCATCAAACACACCATTAACTTATCTCATCAACTTTCATAATCACAGGCGGTGCAATATGACCAAACTGGTTGAAGCGCCCTAGTTTTTCATGTCGTCGTCACGACATTCTGAATGTTCCTGATAATAAAATGCATCCTTGCTCACCTATCATTATATGACGTCGACGAATTTATTTTAAGTAGGCCTAGCCCTAGTTTGTTCCATCACAAATAATTATTATACATAATATTTCACTTTATAATAAAATAACCATCACTACTCATTTCCAACAATGTCGGGTAGCTTCAAGTGCATTTTGACCGTCACTGATGTCACCGATCGCATTGTTATCACACTACCTTGAAGTTCATGTAGCCTGCGTTGTAGAAACTGTACAGGCTTGTCTTTGTATTGTACGTGCTTGGTTTCTAAATGGCGGCGGAGAAGAGATGGTTCACACGGTTATTTGAAAGAATTTCAGTGCAAATAACACACAGTGGTTTAGGTTTATCTTTGTCGCCAACTTTGATTAGACAGAACAAATAATGTTTAGTTATGCTGGACTTTTTCACGTACCCCCTGGAAACTCCCCAAGTATCACTGGGGGTCCGCGTACCATAGTTTGGGAACCACTGCATTATATAGAGTGGCGCATTATGAACTAACGGTTGACGCACCCTCTATCCCAATAATCTAGAACTAACCAGCTGATGTTTACGAGATGGCCTCTTATCTCGCCTTGTATGATCGGCAGAGGATGCACTGGGCCAAATCTTACCCCGGGCCCAGATGGATACGGGTCGTCTTAATTTCTCTTCTAGCAGTTATTTCCTATATATTATATCCATTCAAACAAATAATTTTTCTTTTGCAATTAATATCGTCAACATTATTTTTTTTCTAAACTTAGAAAACAAAAATTATCGTAAAACATACCATAAACTATGTTCATTATTTTTCAATATCACAGGCGGCGCAATATTACCTAACCGGTTGAATCGCCCTAGTATCTCACGTCGTTCTCACTTCCATAGATATCTTAACACCTATAGTAGTCTAGATTAGCAGTCATTGGTCCACTTCCGTGACAATTAGAAGCCATCTAGAAATTCTTGTTTGCATGTTAAGTAATGGGAGAGATTTGTAGCCAAAATAGTTCTTAAGATTGCCGTCAGTTTGACAGGTGGGCCTACTAGCCATAAACATCAAATGATTACTAAATTCCCTTATGCAATAACTTCTTATTGTTTCTGTTAATTTAATCCCATGCTGCACAAGCTAAAACCATATCAAACAATCCAGTAAAATACTTTATTGCATTAAAAAAGCATAATTGAAAACGCCAAATCGCCATCTTGAAATGGAATGATTGGCGCTTCAATTTGGTACGCTCGCGCCTGTGCGGAGGTATTGGAGACTGCTAATCTAGCCTAATAGGTGTTAAATATCTATGCTGACTTCTCACGAAAAGTGTATTGATTAATGAGCCACGGACTGTACATCCGGTTACGTAATCTACTGATAAGAACCAGGCGAGGGTAGGAACAACCCGGGTCAGTCGTTGCAGGTTCACTACGCGGACAGGTCGCTGTGATAGCCGGCGATGTCCACGTGACGGAGAAGACGAGGACTCAGAAGTACAGTGTATAGTGAGGAGAAGATTCTGGTATTGTTGAATATCCTACAGTTACAATGTGAGCGATGATAAGGTATCGGGTACATGTAGTATATTCCACGTCGCATACAGCCGCCGATTATCTCGCCCATCTTTTTGAAGAAGGTAAGACCTGTCGCTTGATTTACTAAGATTATCAAAGTTTGGTGAGCATAGATCTTGACCTGCACTGAAAACACCTTACTATGGTTTTACAGTGCTAAATATCATAATACCAGCACTTATTCTGGCATAACAACTACCCCCCCCCCCCCATCTACAGAAGACATATAATCGCGTCGCCAAGTCAACTTTGACAGCAACGATACGTCTCGTCTGTACCCATACAATAACAGTCACAATCACGACAGATATTTCTAATTATTTAAAGTTGTTAACGATAAGTATAAAAACTAAAAGATCAATCTTTATTATTATTAAATGAATAAAATAGTCTTGTATAAAGTTTAAAGTTAAATGTAACTAGTAAGTAAGATGTTTTGTAGTGATTCTAACTCCGTTACTAATACCTCCCTCATTTAAATGTGTTATACTATCAAGATAATATTCCTTTGCAAATGTTTTGTTTTTGTTCGCGGTATCAATAGTGTGAAGTTATTACACGAGGAAGTGAAAGTGAACTTTAAACTTATTATCGCACTTCGAATATACTTGACAGTGACAACTCAGCCGAGAAAGACGTAGATCAGCTGGTGATTTGTATACTATCATTGCTGGGTTCCCTACTGATGTAAATAATATGTATCACCATTAATAGTTTAATATACTAATATCTTTATTTAATTAAAGACGGATTTTATTCGTAAATTGGTTTCCCTCCAACAAACTCAATTACGTGGCGGCCATCATCTCCTCAATCTCCACGCTTGCACCAGCAACCCACCCCACCCCGACTAGATGCTTAGCCCGGCCATGCAGGTCACCTAGATTGTTCCCGACAAATAGGGGCGTAACATGCTGTCACGGATCATTCGGGCCTGGGTTCGAGTCCCTGCTGACAACTCGTATCTCTATGATCCGTATATAAGTACAACTATATATTTAGTTCACATCCTTATATTTAGTGTTTTCATCAAATATTTTTATTTTAATTTTTGCTATCAAATATCCTCTAAACAGTGAGTGGATCTTTTATTAACTTATAAAAGATTAAAAAAAATACATCGTACTCTTTTATCTAGGGCGACGGTCGTCGCCCGGCAGACAAGCGATGCGATGCTTAGGCGACACCGAACTCCGGCCCTATATACACCTACAAGAGTTGGGGGTTTTTCAGCTATCTGCACACGCCGCCCCGAAAGAGTTACAATCTTGAAACTCGGTATATGACCTGGTATGTGGTCCATGACATACCAAAAAAAAAATCAACCCGATCCGACAACTCGTTCTGTGTTAAAAAAGGCTCTCAACATCGTCAAATTCCTTAAGGCTGGCTGGTGGTTGGGTGGGTGGGTGGGTGGGTGGCTAGGAGTTCTCCGCGGAGAGTTCTTTAGCCTACAGAGAAAACGGTAAATCTTAGAACTATGAATTTTGGACCACACTTTGATGAACTTCAGACGCAGTGCCTTTTGCTTTCAAAACCAAAATCGGGTAACAGGGACCGGAGGAAATCAAAATTTGGATGATAATCAAAACGCGTAATTACCAAGGCGTGGTAATTTGTACAAACTTGAAATTTAACATGCTATTAACCATTATAAATATCTTGCGTCCAAAACACAAGGGGCTAAATTTGGGATGACCATGGGCCCAAAAATGACAAAAAACATATCTGAACTTTAAGAAATGAATCATTCAAAGAAAACGCTACAACTGAGATGTTTCAAACGTGGAATACATTTTGGTATCTCTCATTCTTTATCACTTTTGAATATGGAAAGCAAAATTGGTTAACGGGTACCGGAAAAAAACCAAAATTATCAAAAGTAGGTAATTCCGTACTCTTATGAATAATACGCTATACCGAGAAAACGGTTCATCTTAGAACTTTGAAACTTGGGCCACACTCAAATGTACCTCATATAACAAAACCCGGGCAATTGGGACCGGGGAAAATCAAAATCAAAATCAAAATCGAAACGCGTAATTACTCAGGCGTAGTAATTTGTACAAGCTTGAAATTAAACATGCTCTTAACCATTATAAATGTCTAGCGCTAATGCTAGTGCGTTGGTCTTGTTGTTAGCGTATCTGCTTCCAATGCAGAAGGGCCAGGGTTCGATTCCCGCTAAAGTCAGAAGTTTTTTAACTTCTGATTTGGACTTAAGTCTATCAGTTCTTGTCTTAAGAGTTTGTAAACGGTGACTTTGGAGCCGTCCTAGCAAAATCAAAACGCGTAATTACTCAGGCGTAGTAATTTGTATACAAGCTTGAAATTAAACATGCTCTTAACCATTATAAATATCTAGTGCTTATGCTAGTGCGTTGGTCTTGTTGTTAGCGTATCTGCTTCCAATACAGAAGGGCCAGGGTTCGATTCCCGCTAAAGTCAGAAGTTTTTTAACTTCTGATTTGGACTTAAGTCTATCAGTTCTTGTCTTAGGAGTTTGTAAACGGTAACTTTGGAGCCGTCCTAGCAACGAAGCACATAATAAATTTCAGAGTTGTTCTGAATCGGCCTTGTTGATTCTGGCGTTGATCCGCGGGTGTTCGCACTGTCCATACCACTGCTTGATATCTTTCCTATTAAAACTATCGATCTTTGGTTGGTTATCGCTCACTCGTCGACTGCGTCGGGGCCTGCAGGGTTGGCTTGGTCGCTTTGATTTAAAGTCCCCCACTGAAAATCAGTTATATAACTGAGTGGGTAGTCTGTAAATAAAAATTTATTTATTTATTTATTTATTTAAGGGGTATCTTTGGGGGGACCGTGGGCCCAAAAATGTAAAAAAACAACTTTAACAAAAATTTAAATTCACACCTTGATAGCGAACGAACAACAAAAAGATGTAATATCCAACCAAATACAAAAATTTGTAAAAAAAAAAACGGCAGCCAAGCTCTCCTTCAAAAGTCTTCGGCTGTGAATGCTGTGAGATATAGAAGTTGAGCCAAGTTTTTATTCTTTCTCCCTAGTTTCGCTTTTAAAATAAGTAAGATCATTTCGCCTGTTGACGAGCGCCAAGCCAACGATTTTTGTGGTAAAAAAGTAAAACTTTTAAACTCGAAATCATAAAAAAATGGCTTGGTCATTGAATTTGGTTCATGGCCAAGAATTTTTTTTACGATTTCGAGTTTAAAAATTTTACTTTTTTACCACAAAAATCGTTGGCTTGGCGCTCGTCAACAGGCGAAATGATCTTACTTATTTTAAAAGCGAAACTAGGGAGAAAGAATAAAAAGCTTGGCTCAACTTCTATATCTCACAGCATTCACAGCCAAAGACTTTAGAAGGAGAGCTTGGCTACCGTTTTTTTTTTTTTTACAAATTTTTGTATTTGGTTGGATTTAACTTACAATATCAAATGAGGCGCAATATGACTTACCCAGGTGAAGTCCCCTTGTTTCTTACGTCATATCTGATGTTTGGAAGTATCCCTTCTTCAGCCCAGTACAAAGGTTCTTCCATTCAAGCGTCTGTAGATGAAAAGAAAAAATTAATAAATCTGTAACAGCACGAATACTTCACGACTACTTCCAGCTGATGAAGCCATAGATTTCATATCCCAAACCTTTGCCTGTTGAATCAAGTGAATTTGCTGAGTCCCACTTGTTTCGGACGCAGATAACGTGGAAATAACAGCAACACCAGCCACTTCAGAAGTTGACTCTACCAATGAATTCATGGAAGTGGAAACATGTAAACACCGAGCTCTACCGAGTACCAACCCCTGTTATGAGAGCGGTGATCGCCCCGTCCCAAGAATTAACTAGAGATATAGTACTAACACTGATTCAGTGGTAATAAAATGCGACGTACGGTGGTAGCAAACCCAATCAAGTGGTGTTCTAACAGTAACGGTATCAAGTCCCCACCGTGAAAATGCATTTTTTTTATATCGCGATCATATTAAAACGCGGTCCGCTAGGCCTGTATCCCAGTACAAAAATTTAAAACTTAAATTTAGAAGTCCCCCAAAACGTTACCTTAGAATCAATGAAAAGCAACTAGTAATGTTATGAGTTGTAGTTCTCTACCACCTTCCCTCATTGCAGGAAACTTAATTAAAATGTTGTCTAAGTCTCCCAGATCAAAACAAACAATGTTAGACCTACAAGCCCAGCAAATGTTCACCGCATCAGATCTTTACAATCCAAGAGCATGACAAATCTAAACAACTAACTAGAATAAATCTCAATTTTTTTATCTATTCCTACAGCACCGTTCCCCCGACATTTATACCCCGTCTGGGCCCGGTTAGAATTGGCTCAGAGCATGGCTCTGCTTATCGTACAACGCGATTTTAGAGAAAAGGTCCACCTCGCAAACATCAGCTTGTTCAGAGGTAAGTATATTACTTCCCAAAACTAGAGGAGACCTCTGGCAATCGTCGTCGGGAACACTTCCCCTTTCCCTTGATTACCTAACCAAACGACGATGACAAAGACACAACGAACGATGACGATGACAAAGACGAAGAAGACCGCGATGTGAGAACGCCCCTTTTCCTCCCCGTACCCATGGCTTGTTTCTGACCAGCCTAGGCCCCCTCCTCCCAAAAATCCCCTTGGCTTGGTGGGCATTATGACCTAGGGGTTTTGACGCGCCCTTAATTCAACCCCCCCCCCCTCTACAAAAAAATACATTGGTGAACATTAGCTGTCCGACCTTAAAACTGCAACTTTTAAGAACATTAATTATTAGTAAAAATCTAATAATTATACAACTAAAATCTTTCTTAAAATATTGTTGTGGGGTGGGAGTATTATTTATGAAAAGACTTTAAAAATGTCTTGTATAAGTTATTTTGGTTGAGCCACAATATCTCCTTATAATTATTTTCATTCAAATAAATAATTGTAATATTATATTTCATATATTATGTATAAGTAAAATATTTATTCATCAAATTCTTCCCCTATGTATATATGTAATAATAAATAAATCTTTAATTATTTTGAAGACAATTTAGTCATCAAACACACATTTTAAGCTCATTTAATTTACAATGTACAGGCGGTGCAATATGACCTAATCGGTTGAAGCCCTAGCATCCCACGAGTGTTGTTTTTGGGTTTCTTGCTGCGGACTATTGTGGTTAGCGGCTCTGCATCCGTTGAAGAAGGGCCCAGGGTTCGATTCCCGTCATAGTCAGAAGGTTTTTATTTTCTGATTTGGACTTCAGTCTTTCAGTTCTTGGCTTAGGAATGTGTAAAAAAGACTTAGAGCCGCCCCAAGCAACGAGGCACATAACACATTCTAAGGTTGTTCCGAGTCAGCCTTGTTGATTCTGGTGCGGTCTGCGGGTGGAATCGTGTCCATCTTGATTGATCATCGTTTTATCGGTGTTCTCTACTTAAATATATGCTGGTCTCTAGATGGTCATTGTTCGCTCGTCGATGGTGTGGGCGCCTACAGGGATTGCTTCGTTAACTTTAAATTTAATGTCCCCAACTGAAAATCTTTCAAGTGACTGACTGAGTGGGTAGACTCTAAATACGAATTTTTTAAGGATAAAAAAACCCAAATATTTCAGCATTATATGTTAGTTTTGATTTAAGAATAAATATTGACAACTGAATATTGGGGAATGCATTTATCCACAAAAATAACACAAAGTCGTATCAGTGCTGATGATTTTGGCCCCGTCTAGGCCCGTGGTAGCATTGGGCCAGAGCATGGCTCATCCAATTGTAAAAGGCGGACCAAGAGAAAAAGTCACCTCCCAAACATCAGCTAGAAAGAAGGGGTAGGTGTTATTCCTCGAATCTAGAGGCGCACTCTGGCTATCTGTCGTCGGGGAATTTTCCTTATCCCATTGACTTCCACTCCGACGACGACGATAATGACAACACGGACGACGACACAGACGAAAACGACCTCCATTCCATCCCATCCCCTCTGTCCTTTGCCCGAGCACGGCCTGATTTCGCCTGGCCCCTTGCCCCCGGCCACCTCCCATGCCCTACCCTTGCTCTGGCTGGTTCTGACCAGCACAGGCCTGTCCCCCCCGCGTCCCCGCTTAAGGCTATTGTACCACCTCTGTCCGATAATTTGAACGCAATATAATCTCTCCCTATCATATGAAGATCATCTATAATATGATAACGTCAACTTTTTAATTTTCTCCTCCGAAGTAATTTATTTAACACAATTTTACACATAATACACATTTTTTTTCCATTCACATAAATAACTTTTGTTTTGCTATAACTATCATCACTTTTTCTATGGATATATTTTTTCGATCTGTATCTCGCATGTTTCGGTGGGCGCGTACCGTACGGATGCCCGACCACGCGCCGCCGGCGGGGTTTCGTTATCCACCCGGTGCCGGCGCGCGCGCCTTGGGCGGACAGAGGTTTGGAACCTCTGCCTCAAGGGCTTGCTGCGCGCACCCACTCTCCCCTCCCCTCTCTCTCTCTCTCTCACCGGAGCGCCGTGCGCGGTATAATATTATATATATATATATATATATATATATATAGAGAGAGAGAGAGAGAGAGAGAGAGAGAGAGAGAGAGAGAGAGAGAGAGAGTGCATGGCTCTGCTAATCGTAAAAGGCGATTCAAGAGAAAAAGTCCACCTTGCAAACATCAGCTAGTAAGCGGGGAGTATATTACTCCCCGAACCTAGAGGCGAACTCTGTCAATTGTCGTCGGGGACCTTGCCCCCTTCCCTTGCCGACCCCCCGGCGACGATGACAATGACACAACGAACGATGACAAAGACGATGACGACCGCGACGTTAGAAACCCCCCTCCTCCTCCTTACCCGTGGCTGGTTCTGACCAGCATGGGCCCCTCCTCCCCCCCCCCTACCTAAGTTAGAGTAGTGCATTATTACCTAACGGTTGACGCTCCTTAATCCAAATAAACAAAAAAAAAAAACTTTTACGTTATAACAGGCGGCGCTATAACCTAACCGGTTAAGAACCCTGGTTTCTCTCGTCGTCAATACAGGCCATGAATGTCGCACCTTATGTTTATTATTTCGCTCAGCCATACTAATCCTAGACTAAACCCACACACATATATCAAACATGTTGTTGCTACCTATGTTATTACTCACCACAACATTATCTTCACTATTGGTATTGAATCCGGGCATGTTTATCACCTACTACCCCACCCCTCGCTTCCTCACGAGACACTCTAGTACTGTTCAACTCTTGCTGATCGGGGGATGTCGCAGTGCTCAACAGGTCTTGAGCAGCCGCCTCTTAACCTAACCTACCTATACAAATCATTCACTTCTCACGCAACAACAGCTATACAGTTCGCAATCGACACGTAGGCCTACCTATGACTAATTGCTGTGTGTTCACCCATTGTTTTACAACCATTTTCTCCAGTCTTACAGCACGGTGGGATGTGTGATGAGTAATAAAATAAATGTTTAAAACTGTTATTAAATATGAAGAGCTTCTATCACATGATAACGGCGGCAAACATTATAAATTTCTTATTCACAATAATTTATTTATCAAAATTTAATTCCGTAAAACACATTTCCTTGATGTAGGTATTTATATTCGTTCAATTACATAATTTTTTTTCTTTTATAAACTAAAAAACAAACAAAAAAATCATCAAACACAAATATCACAGGCTCACCATTTGACCTAACCGTTGAAGAGCCCTAGTTTGTTACGTCGTCGCTAAGTTTCCTGGTAGGGTTTAACACACTCCGACAAACTTTTGGGTTTGTTGTTGTTATTAACCCTTCTACAGGTAAGTAAACGACCGTCTGATGAATCCACATAACACGAGTCCGAAATCATTTTGATCAACGAGGCGAGTGGTTGTAGAAATGCGGATTAATTACAGGCTTTTTTGTTTAAATTTTGAATTTAATTCTTATTTGAATAAATTTCGTATCTGGTATTAAAAATCAAAATTAAAATAAATTCGTTAGATAATATTTTTTTTGCAAGCTGTCACGGTGCCGAAATAAAGGAAACCCAAACCCCAAACCACCTTTTCTAAAAATTAATTTTAATTTAAATAATTTGAATAACCCAAACTTAAATCAATAGTTATTTAAACGATTATAAATTTTGTGGAAAAGTCAAAATTGAAAAATGATATTAATTGTTCACTCTCGTCGGGGCCCGGGTAGAATTGGCCCAGAGCATGGCTCTGCTAAACGTAAAGGCGATTCAAGAGAAAAAGTCCACATTGCAAACATCAGTTAGAAAGAGGGGATTATATTGATCCCCCAACTAGAGGCGAGCTCTTGTAATCGTCGTCGGGGACCTTGCCCCCTTCCCTTGATGACCTCCCGACGACGATGACATCACACAACGAACTATGAAAAAGATGATGACGACCGCGAACGTGAGAAACCCCTTTCCCCCCCTTTCCCAATGGTGGTTCTGACCATCAGGGGCCCATCCTCGATCCCCATATCACCTAGGCTTGAGTGGTGCATTATGACCTAACGGTTGACGCGTCATTAATCCACATAAACCAGAAATAGAACAAAAAGTTTGTTATTTTAGAGTTTTCTATCATTTTTTTAACTGCGACAAACATCTACATTTCTAATTCTATGCACATTTTAACTTTCACCAATTTTTATATCAAATCAATAATTTTTTCTCGTGCTTTCACTAACATCTCTATCATATTCGTTTTTTTATTAACTTAGAAAAAACCATAACCATCAATCACACTCTAAACCATAAGACTAACAATATCCATGCTGGGCAAAGAAAATTTAAACCCGGGTTTTGAAGCGCCCTAGTTTCTGACGGCGTCGTATCATACTAAATAGTAAAATTGTATTCAACGTTATCTATGAGATGCGAAATGCACAGATTAGTTTGAGAAATTATCTCCAAAGCTCGCTAGTCTCTCAATTTCTCACCAGTACGTGCGAGTCGCAAGTAATTCCGAGATCACTCTAACTCGAGCAAAGAGATAGTCATACGTAGCGTATGAGACTCTGATGAGGGAGGTCACGGGGTCGAATCCCACCACCGGCAATCCTGACTGAAAGTTTTCCCCCAGGTTTTCTTCAGTAGTTAATGCGAGTGCTGGTAGTGAGTCCTCTGTAACAGCCCTCGGGCATTCCCTTTCATATGGACATCAATCCAGAAATTAAACAATCTATCTCAGCGAGGTATCAGGACCTACGGGAGTGTTTTCCCACTTAATAAAGTAAAGAAACCTTCTTATCAGTTACCTTACACCCTAATAACCTGGTTTGTCACCTCACCCGGCCCATCCTTACTTAAAGTGTTATTCACACGGTAGCGTGAGAGTCGCAAGCAATACCGTGTTAACTCTACTTCCAGTTTGAGCGAGCGCCGTATACTTTGTGTTCGTTCTGGTCCTGAGTTTGAACATTCATTGCGCGTTATAACCTCACGGTTGACGCGCCCTTTATCAAACAACATTCAGTTAAAAATCAAAGGTTATATTTTTTGACTTGCGCACGCAATTCGATCTCTCCAATCATATGACTAGCTTCTGTCATATGATTACGGCGACAAAGTTTCTTAATATCTCATTCGAACCCAGCAAAACATAAGTAATGGTAAAGTGATGGCTACTTTTTGGCACTTCTGGGCCCCTGCTGGACCTTTTCCCTTGACGACACCTCGAAGACGATGACGACAATGACACCACGAACGATGATAAAGACAATGACGACCGCGACGTGGAAACCGCCCTTTCCTACCCCTCTTCTTGCTGGTTCTGACCAGCATAGGCTACTCTCATATCCCCTATAGACTAAGTGGCGCATTATGACCTAACGGTTGAAAGCACCCGGGATCCAAATATAAGTTACTCAAAAAATTGAACCCGTCTTCTCATTCGAGGTAATTTTTGTTTAACAAAAATTTTGTCACTCCAAAAACATTTTAATTTTTATTTATTCAAATATTTATCATTTTTTTTTATATCATTTTTATGGCATCTGTTTTTTTAATAGTCTAAGAAAACATTACAATCATCAAACACAACAAATCCCTAACTCATCACAGGCGGTGCAATATGACTAAAAAGTCGAAGCTCCCTAGTTGTTCACGTCGTATTTCAATGGATTTTGTTCATTATATCCTGGCTTAGGCAGGCTGTATCTAGGGCAAGGCCGTTCGCCCCCAGCCAAGCGCCACGGCCCGGGTAGCTGTGCAGCTGTTCTTAGGCGACGACGAACTCGGGCCTGTTTACAGCTACCCCAAGTTGGGGGGTTTTCAGCTATCTGCACACGCCGCCCCGAGAGAGTAACAATCTTGACACTCGGTATTTGACCTGATATGTGCTAGAAGGCGATGATAACTCGGCCCTGTTTACAGCTACCCAAGTAGGGGGGTTCTCAGCTCTCTGCACACGCCGCCCCGAAAGATTACAATCTTGACACTCGGTATATGACCTGATATGTGGGTTTACGTTAGTCATTTCTCTCGTTCGATCTCTTTCTTATTTTTATTTTTTATAACTCAAAAAAAAACCCAACGGTTGATGCGCCCTTAATTTAAATACACCAATAAAATCATTTAACACGCCATTAGCTCATTTCATTTTTTTTTAATATCACAGGTGGCGCAATCTGACTTGAATCGCCCTAGTTTCTCACGTCGTAACTAGTAAGCAAGGTTTTTTTAGTGATACTAACCCCCGTTATTATACCACTCTGTTTAAATTTGTTTGTATTAAGATGGTATCCGTTGCAAATGTTTTGTTTTTGTTCGCGGTATCAATAGTGTGAAGTTATGACACGAGGAAAATGAAAGTGAAATTGAACTTATTATCGCACGTCGAATGTACTTTACAGTGACAACTTCACCGAGAAAGACGTAGATCAGCTGTTGATTTGTATACTATCATTGCTAGGTTCCTACAGATGTAATAATATGTATCAAACCCTTAATAGTTTTTATATTCTAAATATTTATATTTATATTATTAATAAAGTCCCTGAAACTTAAAGCGAGCTCTGGCGGTCCCTCGCGAATCACCTTTTCCCTTTCCATGAAAGCCTAGGTTCTAGCTTAATATAAATGTTGTTATATCTTTTGCTACTTTACTTAAAATATACCAGCAACTGTAGGCCTACTACAGACCGGCCTAGTCACGGCGCCTTATGGGCACCTAGATGATTGGTGTTGTTGATTAAATCCTGCCCGGGGAAAATTATATTGCTCCTTCTACAACATATTTTTATAAGGAGTGAATAACAAATCCAGGATCTATTCTAGGGACAAGGTCTGAGCTTTCCCATATTCGTGTAAGGAAATCCTTGGGGAAATCTTCAGTAAGGATTTTCCAGTGGCGGGTATTGACCGAGGTCGTAAAAAAATTATAGTTTCGCTGAGTAACGCGGGGTGAAAACTTTCATGGTTTACATTGTTATTTTTTTCGAAACACGATTTGTTGTGCGCTCCTAAACGTAAGTAAACAGTTATTTGACTTCACTCTCGTAGCTTCATAATCCTACACTACAGACTGTAATAATAACACCTTCAATACAAAATAATAAATACAATATAAAAATCTTATTTTTATAGTTTACCCATTCATTTAAATTAATTACGAGTTTTCAGTGCGGACATTACATTCCAGCTGACCGACTGTAGGCGCCGACACCATCGTCGAGCAAACTATGGCTGGTCTTGTAAAGTGTGACCTTTTAACTAACAATTTACAACACTATGGCAATCATTAAACATTCATGTGGCAGTAGAAAACGTTATCCGGAATAATTTTTTAAAAAAAACATTATTTTTTACGTCAGCCCATAATAAAATGTAAGTTTTAACCCTTAAAATATGTTCTATTTTTAAATAATCTTTTCTTACCTTACAAAACCCTAGATGCTTAGTATTAAAAATATGAATAAAAAAAATATAGATTTAGGGGAAAATGAGGAACTACCCAACATATAACTCACATTTCAGAAGATAGTTTGTGGGTTGGGAAAATTTATTTTCTCATTCCAATGATAAGAAAATAGCTGATTTTGCAACGAGTCCTAGGTTATCTTGAATAATTTAATTTAGGGCTTCTATTATAAAGAACTATTTATTCATTGGTTAATTCTCTGTAGGCTCCATGTGAACTACGTATTGCGGTTTGCTAAATATCACGAGGATTTTTTTTCAATTTCAATTATCCTATAAATTTAATTGGATGAGCGTAGCGAGCGAATCGAAGATTCCATTCTACTATACTGGGAAAAAAATCCCGGAATGTTTTTTTCTTTTTCTTTCTTACTTTCTTTCTTTCTTTTCTTTCTTTTTCTTTCTTTTCTTTTTCTTTTTTTTTTTTTTTTTTATTTTTGTGTGTCTGTGAACACGATTCTGGCTTAACCGATACTCCGATTTCAGATTAAATTTTATGGAGACCTTCTAAATCTCTGAACTTAGAAATGCACCGTAAAAAAAATCGATCAAAAATTATTTCTCTTGAAAAACGCAATTTTACGATTTTTTCATTTTTAATTTTTGTTTTTGTTTGTATTTTTGTGTGTTTGTTAACACGATTTCCCGGGTAAACCGATACTCCAATTGCGATAACATTTTCTGGAGACCTTTGAAATCTTTGAACTTAGAACTGCCATCTTTAAAAACGATATCAAAAATTACTTTTTCATGAAAATCGCAATTTTACGATTTTTTTTTCTTTGTTTTTTCTGTTTTTTATTTTTGTGAGTTGTTAACACGATTCCCTAAAACCCATACTCCAATTGTAATGAAATTTTCTGGATACCTTTGAAATCTTTGAACTTAGACCTGCCACGTTTTTTGGGGACAATCGAAGAAATATTTCTCATGAATATCGTACTTTTACGATTTTTTTTGATTTTTAGTGCGATATTTCGTGACATTTGAGCCGATTCTGACCAAAAGGGTGGGCTACAACGTTCATATTTCCATGGACATTAAAGTCATGGTCATGTATTGCTTTTTTTAAAGAAAAAATTGAAAAGGTTAGCCAGAACCCATAAAAATAAAGGTTTACATATGAGTTTTTCGAAGTTTATAATAACAATTAACAAATAACAATAGAAACTTGACAACAAACACCTACAATGCATTCACAAAGCACTTGCAAAGAAAAGTGGTCCACGCAAACTGAAAACTCACAAAAACGCTCATCCATCAACGCGGTGGGACTTTAGCGTTTTCCTATTACAAACCACATCAATTTCCATCACAAACTTATTGGATAAATAATATTATTTACAACCATTGGCAGGCAAACTGCGCAGCTAACGCTCTATTGCTGCCGCTTAGATGCAGCTTCAGTGTAATTAGTGCGTTGTTTACTGATGATTGCTAAACTTAATTGTCATGACAAACGCATCTTTTTTAAATAAAGTATATCATAGAAACAAATATTGCACTAATATTACGTCTCTTAAAGCTGCAATTGCATATAAATAAAACATAATGAAAATAAATACTAGGAACTATTTCTTTACGGAGCGCAATGAAAGTAGTGCTACGACGCAGACGCGTGGGGTTATTCACTTCACACATTGTTGAATCCCAAACAAGCCAAGGTTTAAACGCCACACAGAGCAATGTCAGACGTGTTTGCACAATTGGCTAAGATAATATTGAAAATCGTCACAATATTAGGTGTTGATTTGATAGAGACGATTTATTGAAGAAAATGAGGTAAATAGAGTGATTTGTCTATGATAGACTTGTATTTTGTTGTATATTGTAGGCCCCGGCCTCGACAGAATGATTGGTAGGTCCTAGCTAAACAGCTAGGCTACAAGGAAGGCTGGCAGTTTCTGCACTAGGGTGACTTGTCTCTCGAGTCAGCTATGGCTGAGTCTACCAGCATGGGCCCTTGTATCACTTTGAACTCTATTTAACCCCATTCTTATCCTACCCATGGCTGGTTCTGTCCAGGACGCTAGTCTCCTCCCCATATTTCCTGGGCACAATAATCATTAACCACCTGTTGAGCACCTCTGGTTGCCGCAGCAATGACTGGCCAAAAAGTAAAAAAATGAATGTCGGTTTTAAATTAAACATTTAAATCATAATAATTTTTTGCTAGAAGCATTTACAGGGGTAGGGTAAAGGAGTTTCTATGTCGGACCCAATCTATGAAGATTTTCTTGAAAATACTACTAAATAATGTTAAACTTCTAGAATTTCACCCGGATTTTTATTTTGACATTATTTTCGTGTTATTCGAGTCGGAAATATACGAAAACGATAACAAACATGATTTATTAGACACATCAAAAGAATTTTTGTGTCTGAGGACATCGTTTTGGAAAATGGCCGCCATTTTGAATTCTAAGGGAAATTTCGAGTGCCTCCACATCCTTAAATATTACTTTTGGTCCCACCTACAACTGTGCAAAGCGGCAAACCGTGTTCAAAAAGTGCAGTATTATCGTTTTTCATGTCGTGTACCGCTACCACTATTAATCCATATGAAAGAAAGATCCTTTGATTGCCCGTTAAAGGAAAAATACTAGCATTAAAATCTTGTTCATATTATTTTGTTAAAATAAAAAATAAAAATAAAATTTCAACCGTAGAAACGGTTCAATTCCCCACATACAAACTTTTACGTCTGGGCCCAGGGTAGAATTGCAACAGGATATTCCTGTACCAATCGAAGAAGGCGAGAAAGAGTCAAAGCCCACCTCGCAAACATCAGCTTGTGATAGTGTAGTAGTTAATGCACCGAAACGATAGATGAACTGTGGTCGTCGACGTGAGACACCCCCTTCCCTTGCCTGAGGCTGGGTCAATACAGCACAGGTCGGTCCTGCCCTCATATCCTATTTAACAATATTTAATTTCTATCAAACAGGTTTCATTCATTTTTCTATTTTTTTCTTTTGTTTTACTATCATGTCCATCATTTTTTTCACACAAAGAAAACTATGTATATATTTATCAAACTCATCAAAACAGATTGGCCCAGAGCATGGCTCTGATCATCGTAAAAGGCAATTCAAGAGAAAATCCCACCTCGCAAGTATCAGCTAGTAAGAACGGAGTATATTACTACCGAAACTAGACGCGATCTCTGGCAATCGTCGTCGGGGACAACTCCCCCTTTCCTTGACGACCTCCCCGACGACGATGACAATGACAACGAACGATGACAAAGACGATGACGACCGAGACGTGAGAACCCCCCTTCCTCCCCTTTCCCATGTCTGGTTCTGACAGTAAGCTCCTCCCCATATCCCTAGGCTAGAGTGATGCATTATTACCTAACGATTGGCGCGTTCTTAATCAAAAAAAATCAAAAAAATCATTTCACTAAGTTACAACTAACAGGCGGCGCAATAAAACCAACCGGTTTTTAAGCGTATTAGTTTCCCATGTCGTCGTAAAACAACAAGCAGCGCGAACATTTTTTTAACTGCAGCTTCATAGACTTTACACAGGAGCTCCCCGAGTCGATTGTGGTTCATTCTGCGTTGAGATGATCACTGAAGACCTAATCAATTTCTCTATGAAGACTCAAGTTCCAGGACGATAATATCTGTAAGCCCAGTGTAAAGCGCACGTTCTGAATTTTGCTGTGTGAAATGGAACATGACATTCGAATTGTCCACACACGTCTGACTCACGGATATCTCCTAACAAGAGAAGAGGTTGCTGCTAGATGCGACACACGTGGTGCTTTGCGCATGCTATTTGACCTCTCTCATTCATACGAAGACTTTTTTAATAGAATGGCGACAAACTTGTTTACAGTTCTCAATGGAAGTCATTTGTTTAGCCTAGTTTAATTCACATCCAAAATAATTTATGTTCCAATAAAATTATATCCATCTTAAGACTTTTTATTAAAATCGTGTTCATTAATTTTATTTGCAATACTTGGAAAACAATATCAACAATTTATAAACCTTAACGGTTGAAGCGCCCTAAATTCTCACGACGTCATCATTTAAGTATGAATCCTGTGAGGCTTGTCTTTGTATTGTACGTGCTTGGTTTCTAAATTGCGGTGGAGAAGAGATGGTTCACATGGTTATTGGAAAGAATTTCAGAGCAAATAACACACAGTGGTTTAGGTTTATCTTTGTCACCAACTTTGATTAGACAGAACAAATAATGTTTGGTTATGCTGGACTTTGTTGCGTACCCCCTGACAACTCCCATCGTTCCCCTGCGAGTACGCGTATCCACAGTTTGGGAACCACTGCTCTAAGCTATAGAGTGGGCACATTATGAACTAACGGTTGACGCGACCTCTATCCCAATAAACTAGAACTAACCAGCCGATGTTTACGAGATGGCCTCTTATCTCGCCTTGTATGATCGGCAGAGGATGCACTGGGCCAAATCTTACCCCGGGCCCAGATGGATACGGATCGTCTAGGACGTGTCTGATTGCTTGAAAAACGTGGCTCAATCTCATTCTCTTCTCAGTTTTACGTCATCAATAATCGGTGACGTCAGAAGTAATGTACGAAGGGTCCCGATCGAGACTGAGAACCAAGTAAAACCAAGTAACGAAATAACCACGCTCGTTTTCATTTTTATTACTAAAAAAATGGCGGCCTCGGGAGATGATCGAAATTAAAACACTTCCAAATCACGTTGAGTAACCAAATAAGTTATTAAATGTAATTAATAGTACAGTAATAAATAGTGAAACAGAGTTAAATTTGGTATGGAAACATTATATGTAAACACTTTAAAGACTGTTAAGATCGCAATCAGTCTGCCACCTGCATGTGTCAACTCCACGGCTTTTCGTCCATTTGTTTTGATTTGAGAGCATTGTTGATACTCCAATCAAGAAAAGACCGAAAGCTACACATCTAGTAATGAGACGGAGACTGAGAATAAGAATGAGACTGAGAATGAGACTGAGACTGAGAACATAGTTCAGACACGTCCTTAATGTCTCGTCTAGCAGTTATTTTTCATTTTGACACATCGTAAAAGATAAACAAACAATGGAAGATGTTGAAGCCACCGCTAAGTGTTTACCTGGAAGTTGATGGTTAATGTTTGACATCAATGCTGTGGCTAATATAAAATTTTGAGTTAATTCTTTACAAATGAATTCGTGACACATGTGATAGCAGAATGTATTAAATATGATGCCTTGTGCACGCAATTTGATCTCTCGCAATCATATGAAGAACTTCTATCATTTGGTAAAATCGACATACTTTCATAATTTCTTATTCAAAGTAGTTTATAAGCAAAATTTAATTCACATCAAACTTAACATTAATTATTTATTTCCAATCAAATTAATAATTGTTCTTTAAACAATTAATATCATCATCATTTCTCATTAGATGTACCTGGAAAACAATATAATCATAAAACACTCCATAAATTATTTCTGAATCTTTCTTTGTCTCAGGGGGGCGCCATATGACCTAAACGGTAGAAGCGCCCTAGTACCTTATAACGACCTTGAATTTTCTTTGTGTCATTCATTTGGACGAACCAATTAATATCTATCCTCTATTATTTTCAATTACGTTCAGTAGTTTCTTTCACTGTGGTGGAAATAGACATGGGTCTGTAGGCTGTAGTGAGCATTTCCATCGTAAGGAGAAGATGAAAGGTTCTATTATTATCTGTTTTATATGTTCTAGTTCAAGTTTGAAGCTCAGTCTGTAGTTGCACACCTTCTTATCCCGTCTTTGGGGATTCTACATCTTATTCTTACTCTTTGTCAATCAATATCGATCGCTTTTTGTTTCACTTAGTTTCGCGTAAGAAACATTTATCCTAGAATCAGAAGCTGCAGTTTTCCCGTGGGGTTTTCTCTGTCTTGCTGCTCAGTACCTGAATTAATTGCGACACAAATTCTAAGTTTCTTTTAATTAAACCCCACCATAAACTCAAAATAACATATAACATCCTGCGCAATATGACCTGAACAGTTGATGCGCCCTGGTTTCTCATGTCGTCTTTGTATTGCAAATTAATAGAAACTTAGAAACATGGTTTGTTAAACGAGAATGCTTTTTTTAAAGTAACGACAAACTTATTTTAAAGCAGCAAATTTCCACCCCACAACACGTAATACAGGCTGTAAGTTTTTTTTGCTTTCCTCCACTGAAAATCAGTTATAAAACTGAGTGGGTTGACTCTTAAAACATTATATTTTTTATTTTATTTTATACCAAATACTAATTAAAAATATACTATTTATTTACTTCAAATGTGAAAGGCGGTGCACAATATCCTAACCGGTTGACGCGCCCTAGTTCCTGATAATGTCGTGGTTACAGAATTCACCAGATGTTGAAACAAAACTGGTAATTTGATTACACTAAAAGGCTGTTCTCAGAACTATGCAGTTTTTTTAAAGGCTCTTAAATATTAATTGTTTATGAATAGCTACAAATTGTACAATATAATTTTTAAAATCTGGTAAGTTTACGTGATTGCTCTTGCACTTCCATCATAATAATAATTATTTACAATGAAATGTTTCTATGACTGCTAGCTGCCTGAAACTATAGAGGCAAACTTTGGCAGTCGTCGTCGGGGATCCCTCCCCATCCCCTTGACGACCTCCCCGACGACAACAAAAATGACAGCACAAACTATGACTAAAACGATGACGACCGCGACGTGAGAAGCCCCACTTTCCTCGCCACATCCCTAGGCTTGAGTGGCGCATTGTGAACGAACTGTTGATGCGCCGTTTATACAAATAATACAATACATTAATCATTTTCTGTTAGAATCTTAGAAAACAATGTTATCTTATCATTAACAATCAACAAACTCAATAAATTTATTCACTAACAATATCACATGCGGCGCAATATGACACAATCTGTTCAAGCGTTTTAGTTTCTCACGGGGTTCTACATTGGTTGTCCCGAAGCTATAAGGCCTGGGTTTTAGTTATTGTCCTGCACTCTTACTATCACCGCTCATCGTCTCGAATGTCAATAATGCAATAATAGAGTCGTCAAGCCCATAACTAATTATTAAACCAATATTGTTTATCAAAGATTATACCGTAAGACACTTTCATAATCTAAAACCTCTGTCTCTGTTATTAGCCTTGTTGATCCTGGAGTCACCCGTGGTTGGAATCGTGTCCAACAAGTTGGGTCGGTGTTTCCTGTTTAAAATACCGGTCTGTGCTTGGACAATGCTCGCTCGTCGGTGGTGGCAGCGTCGACAGGGTTGGCTTGGTTCTCTCTGTTATAAGCCTTGTTGATCCTGAAGTCGCCCGCGGTTGGAATCGTGTCCAACAAGTTGGGTCGGTGTTTCCTGATGATGAACAGGCGTTGATGTCTTTGCAAATCGTTTACTCCTCTATCATCTCGAATTTGCTCTGCTAAACCCAGTCGTATGTGTCGTTCATGCTCCTTTAATCTGGTTGATATTTTTCTCACGGTCTCTCCTATGTAGACATCTCCACGTTGACATGGTATCTTGTAAATTCCGCGACCGTCAAATGTATTAGAATCCTTAACGTGTCGAATGAAAGAGCTTATTTTCCTATCTGTACAGAAACTAGTCTTGATCTTCTTCTTTCTCAGTGATCTAATTATTCTGTCCATGGTCTTGTGAACAAACGGCAGCACTGCTATAGCCACTGGTTCCAATGAGTCTTCTTTTTCTTCCCTCAACTTGGATGTCCTTGGAAATGATTGTTTAATGGTTTTGAGAGAATATCCATTCTGAAGAAATGCATTTTCCAAAACCGTTAGTTCCCTGTGAATGTGGTTTTCATCTGTTAAACGTTTCGACCTGATTGTGAGTGATTTAAAACTGCCATGTTCTGTTTCGGGTGGTGGTGAGAATCGTCCTGTAAGTAACGGTCCGTGTGTGTGGCTTTCTGTACACCGTGTGTGCTACCTTACCGTCCTCGCCTCTCTTAACCAGCACGTCTAAGAAACCTAGCTGGTTGTCTGCTTCTATTTTCCATAGTAAACGCATGGTTTGTTCTTGTGAATTCAGAAAAGGTAGTATCGTCTAGAATTAGGTCACACTCGTCTAACTCACGGATATCTCTTAACCAGAGAAAAGGTTATTCCCATATGTGACACATGTGATGTACCTTTAACCGTGCATCATATGCTAGCAGAATGTACCAAATATGATGCCTTGCGCACTCAATTTTATCTCTCCCAAACATATGCAGAACTTCTTTCATATGATAAGGACGACAAACTTTCTAAATTTCTCATTCCATAGTAATCTATTTGACAACATTTAATTCACATCATACACATTTTTTTATTTAATTTATTTTCATTCACATACATTACTTTTATTTTGCTATTACTGTCATCATCATCTATTTATTTTGTTATTTATACACTGAGAAAACAATCTAATCATCACCCGCTGGAAACCACTTCTGCTTTGGCGCAACATGTCAAGAAAAAGGGTCATTCGATAGACTTTGAAGGAATGAGGTCTCTTGCCATGATCAGCCATCTGACTAGCCGTATCGTCAGAGAGGCAGTAGAAATTGAAAAACGCCCTCATAACTTGAACAAGCGAGATGATGGCAAACGTCTGGCCCAGTCTTGGAAGCCTGTTTTGGCAAATAGATTGGTGCCTGAAAACCATAAAACAGATAATCCAGACTCTGCGCTGGATACACATGGTCCAAGGGTCGTACCAACAGTTGACCAGAATCCTCCTACAAGAATGTTGACAAGAAGTCAACATTTAAGTCCTACAATTTCCAGCAATTCTACAACATCAGTTGAAGAACAGAATCAGCCTGTGAGAAGGGTGACTAGAAGTCAAGCAAAGCGCTTAGCACAGTGATGTGGTAAAAAGTTTTCACTGCACCTGATTTGCTTTTGTACTTACTATTTGGTTTGCCTTTGTAAGGCGGTTAAGTTTGTTTATATTTTTATTGTGTTGCTGATGTTTTGTTTTTATTGTTTTATACCAACTCTTCTTGAAAATGGAAGCCTAGTCTTCTGAAACGTTGAAGTTTTAATTAAATATTTGTTTTAAACATCCAATAAAGCGTGATTATTTCCGTAAAGTATTACTTAACATATATATATATATATATAATATATGATGTTTTACCTTAGTAGTCACTTTTTTAATTTCTATCTAAAGTACATATATATATATATATATATATATATATATATATATATATGTTTATTATATATGTGTGTTTATATATGTGTTGTATATGTATATGTGTGTTTTGCGTAGATTTTTTCGGATATAATGTGACATAATGAAATTATTTCGAGTTTTCGAATAAAATAAGTTTTATTACCAACGTTTCGGAGAGTTCTCCCTGCCCATTCTCAAGGTAACGACATACAAATTAAGAACCATTTAGTAAACAAACAAGGCAATAACAAATAAAAATTAAAAAAACAAAACAAGTCACTGCAAATTGGTTAGCATTGCATTTCAGATCTTTGATATATATAAATATGTATAATTCTTTTATTCGTGATTGGTTTCGGATGGAATCGTGATGCAAGTAATTTCTTGAATTCGGACGCATAATAATTATTTCTAAATATCAAAATCCTTGTAGATCACAACAAACCAAGATAAAAAATATGTTACTTGAGCAAAATTTGAAATGTGTGCACACCCTACTGTATCATCTCCTGAGAACGATAAATTTTTTATCAAACAAAAATAAGAAACAATCGTTTTGTATGTTTACTGATTGACAACGTTTGCTACTATTCTCCAAATAATAATGGCATAAAAACCCAAAAGTAAAAGTATAGGAGAAGAGAGCTGTGTATACCTATTAACACGCACATCCACCAACGCGATTGTAAATACCGTCCACGACGCAGGCCTAGTAACCGTGTCGATAAAGAAGTTTCTCCGTTGGAACTTCTTTATCGACTCTGCTAGTACCAAACACCTTAGAAGAAATAATGTCAGGCACGGAGGTTCTTTTATCTGAGCTCTTTGCTCCGACGCCAAGACCAGGGTCACATGGAGCCGGATTGTGGGGAAAATAAGAAGAAACACACTTTTTATTAACATCTAGACATTTTAGAATAAGTTGCCCAATAATAACTATGGTAATATATTATAAAGTTGTAAACAATAATTAATAAAAATAAAACTATTGCGCACTATTTTCTTATGCGGAGCACCACAAATGCGTTATTTGGCGCAGCCGCGTAGGAAAATAATGTTTTATATTAAGTGGGCTGTGGATAAGGCATTGTTGAGAACAGACGCCAGTTTTTGTCTGTCTTGATTGGATTTCACACCTTCAAAGTCGTGTTTGATTTCTCTGGACTGAATTACATTTCATTTTGTAATTCGGATAGAAGATTAATAACAGTTTGTGTTAATAACGAACGAAGAAGTTCTCTCGAGTTTGGAGGTTGTTTGTAGGCAAGGAGGAAGGAATAATGTAAGGAGGCAGTGTGGCGTCGTCAAAACCATAGCCACTTTGAGCGACAATGGTGGTCAGCGAAAGCCTCGAACCCAAAGCAAGGTCGTCGGTATTATTAAAGCTCTTTGTCAAAGCTATGAACATTCCAAAACAAACAAAAACGCAGCACATCAACAAAAATTACATTTCACCTCTTTATTATTCTATCTCATTAATACAAGACTTATTATCAACGTATTAAGTATAATACCAGCTGTTTCAGTGCCGCCATAGTAGCCGCCATATTGGTCAGCACCAACGAGAAGAAGTAAATACTGCGAAAAACTCTATGTTTTAGTAGCCGCCATATTGGTCAGCACCAACGAGAAGCAGCAAATACTGCGAAAAACTCGATCAGAGACGTTCAAAACGGCCACGTTCATTTGTACAGCCACAGATAGCGCATGCTGTCTCCTTACATTATTCATACCTCCTTGTTTGTAGGTCGATCCGTTCGTATAGATATGTAGGAATCTTATTCTTGGATTTGGTCATCGGTTTATTGCCTGGTCTGGTTGGTTTTGTATCTGCCGACAATATTCAGCAAGCCAGACATCGATATTTTGAAAGTGGGTTATACTTTTCTCTTGTAACTCATGGATGTCAACGCTAAAATACATATTTTTAGTTCTATTTGTTTGGACGTTTGTTCTTTTCAAGCTCACTCTCCCTACGATCGAATGCTGGTTCTGTCCATCACATGCATGTCTTACCAATCCCCGGGGAAGAATTTAGCCCAGAGCATGGCTCTGTTAATCAAAAATGCCTCGGAAGAGGTTAAGTCCATCTAGCAAACAAACAGCTAGTAATTAGAAAATTATTCCCTGAAACTCGAAGCGAGTTCTGGGAGTAGTCGGCGCCCCCCCCCCCCCGAAACCCATGACGACCTTCCAAAGACCCAAAGACGATGACGACTGCGACGAGAGAACCCCCCTTTCCTCCCCTACCCATGGCTGGTTCTGACAGCTTGGGCTCCTCCTCCCCACATCCCCTAGGCTAGAGTGGCATATTATGACCTAACTGTTAAAGCAGTCACTACAGTTTCTTGCAAGTTGTTTTAGTGTAATTCAGGAAGCCTACTCGGCAAGTTGCAGGCGAACTCTTAGCCCAGGGCATGGCTCTGCTAATCCTAATTGACGAGGAAAGAGATGGGTCCAGCTCTGGCTAGCGACGTGAGAGACTTTCTCTTGAACCCCCTGCCCGTGACTGGTTCTGTCCAGCACGATGATGGTTCCTTCCACATCGGCTAGGTTGGAGTGGCACATTACGACCTCACGGTTGACGCGCCCTTGAATCCAAATAAGCTGAGCGGGCAGCTTGCGACCAGCAACGTCAAGGCAAGAGGTTCCTTATAAGAGGAATATATATTTCGTTGTAGGCGGCCGTATTTGCGTCTGATTTATATTCTGGTATTAAAGCGATTAAACAGAAAACAACAGGACCGGAATTACAATGGCCAATTAACATTTGTGGTTATATCGTCGTTTCCAATCAAGAAAATAACTTTAGTTTTGCAGTTTTTATCATTTTATCTTTAAGTTAACTTCTATAAACTTAGCAAATAATAAAAATAAAACAAATAAGCAACTTAATTTTGAAACTATGAATATCACAGGCTGCGCAATATGACCTAACCAGTTGAAGCGCCCTCGTTTATGAAGAACTCTGTGTACGGTATAGCTAGGCATATGTCTCTTGGGCCTCTAGAAAGAAATCTGCTCACCCCACCAGCATCTCAGATTTAACTCTCCCAATGAACATTGTGGAACATCCCCAAGGAGAATCTCACTTCGAAATATTGTAGTATCTGTTTATAATGGGCCACTATGATTTTAAATGTGCAATCATTAAGATCAGACGAACCTTTTTCTCAATTTACAAAATAAACAAAATAACGTCGACAAACTAAATAAAAGTTAAAGGGGCTAAAAACCCCAAAAATTATTTTTTACCACGTGATCTATAGCACAATACTACACTAAAACGACCGTTTAAAAAATTATATCTTGTAACTGTGATTTAACACGAATTTTTGAATTTTTTTTGATCCAGAAATTTGCGAAAATTGGTATTTTGGGAAATTTCTTGAATCGGCTTTAACCTGCTTCTTTTTTGGTCCACATAGATACTAGAGCATAGTACCAATCTTAAATGCCCCTAAACAACATCGTGTCTTGAAACTGTGCCCAAATATACCCTCAAACACGCAAAAATATGCATTCCAAAATCACACCCCATCTTGGTAATCAGCACACTTTGACCGAACTACTTGTCCAAATTACAAAACAAAATATAGAGAATTTACAGGAAAGGCTGTCGAGTACGTCAATAATGGCCAATTTTTTTTTGGATCAAAATCCTCCAAGGTCACGGGGCATAAAGATCGTCCCTATGTTATTTCTTATGGGAGATTTTTGCCGATGGGACCAAGCTCGAAAAATGTCATGTTTGACAATTTTTTGGGAGGTCATGGTAGCCCCAATATTTTTTCTGTTAAATGCTAAATTCATTACTAGTTAGCCTGAATGAAATATATTTTTTGAGTTTTGCGGTTAAATACCCCTTTAATTCAAGTTATTTGTAATACCATAAGTAATAATTATCTAACATATTTCACATTTAAATGAAATAATTTAAAATTGCAACTACCATATTTATCATATTCTATTGATTAAAAAGTAAAAAACATTATAATGATGTCGCAGGCGGTGCAATCCTCTCCGGTTAAGTGCACAAGTTTCTCACGTTGTCGTATCAACGATTTTATAATTTGGAAATTAACAACACTACAAAAGATAAACTTTTGCCACAAGTGTTTCAACTCTTTGGTGTTTGCCTACTCCCCGAAACTTGAGGCAAGCTATGGAAGTCGTCGTCGGGGACCCCTCTCCTTATAATGACCTCCCCTCTCCAACGACGATGACATCCACAACTTGACTCCTTCACCCTTTCCACCCATGACTGGTTCTGACCAGCCTGGGATTAACCTCCCTGTATCCACTTGGCTAAATGTACATAAAGACCTAACGGTTGACACGCCCTTCATCCAAAAAAACTAAAAACTACTTCAATCATTGACTTGGACTATGGCTATGCCTAATACTGATGGCCAGGATGTAAACTGGAATGTCGGCATTTAGTCTCACGATTTATGTATGTTCGCGCCTAGGTCTTGGTTGAATTTGATAAACCCCGTCTGAGCCAGGGGTAGAATTAGGCCCAGAGCATGGCCCTGCTAACCGTGAAAGGCGAAAAAAGAGATAAAGTCCATCTCTCAGCTAGTAAGAGGAGAGTATATTACTCTCCGAAACAAGAGACGAGCTCTGGCATTCGTCGTCGGTGACCCTTCTCCTTTCCATTGACGACCTCCCCGACGATCACGACCATGACATCACAAACGATGACAAAAATGATGACGACTGCGACGTGAGAATCCCCATTTCCTCCCCTTACCCATCGCTGGTTCAGACCAGCATGGGGTTTTCCTCCCCATATCCGCTAGGATATAGCGTTGAATATTATGACTTAACGGTTGACGCACCCTTCATCCCAATAAGCAAACCATACTCTGTAAATGTAAGAACTTATTTTTGAAGTGTCTAGTCTCACGATTGGTCTTTGGCTGGGTCTAGCTAGCATAGTTTTTAAATAAAAATTAAATAAAAACATTCGTATTTAGAGTCTTCCCACTCAAGTCAACGAACTAATTTCCCCGTCTGGGCCCGGGGTAGAATTGGCCCAGAGCATGGCTCTGCTAATCGTACAAGGCGATTCAAGAGAAAAAGTCCACCTCGCAAACATCAGCTAGTATGAAGGGTAGTGTTTTACTCCCCGAAAATAGAGGCGAGCTCTGGCAATCGTCGTCGCGATCCCTGCCCCCTCCCCTTCCCTTGACGACCCCTTGACGACGATGACGACAATAATACCACGAACGATGAAGAAGACAATGACGACCACGACGTGAGAACCCCCCATTTCTCCCTTTACCCGTGGCTGGTTCTGACCAGCATGTGCCCCTCCCCCCCCCCCCCCTAGGTTAGAGTGGTGCAATATGACCTTACGGTTGACGCGTCCTTCGTCCAAATAAACCAAAACAAAAAAAATTTGTTTGTGGCTGGTATTGACCAGCACAAGCCTGTCAACCCGCGTCACCCCACGTCACCCCTTCTGTTTCTCCCCTTTGGAAAATTATAGTTATAAACTAAATAGTTTTTTTAGTTTATTTGGATTTAGGACGCGTCAACCGTTAGATCATAATACACCACTCTAACCTAGGGGGGGGAGGAGGGGCCCATGCTGGTCAGAACCAGCCACGAGTAAGGGGAGGAAGGGGGATTTCTCACGTCGCGGTCGTCATCGTCTTTGTCATCGTTCGTTGTGTCGTTGTCATCGTCGCCGGGGGGTCGTCAAGGGAAGGGGGCAAGGTCCCCGACGACGATTGCCAGAGCTCGCCTCTAGTTTCGGGGAGTGAGATATTCCGCTCTTTCTAGCTGATGGTTGCGAGGTGGACTTTTTCTCTTGAATCGCCTTTTACGATTAGCAGAGCCATGCTCTGGGCCAATTCTACCCCGGGCCCAGACTAGTAAACTACATTATCTCGGAGGCGCAATATGACCTTACGGTTGACGCGCCGTTAAACCCAATAAAAATCAAACAACATAGTCTTCTTTAATTTGATAACGGCGACAAACTATCTAAATTTCTCATTTAAAATAATTTATTTTAAATACATTTCTTGCTTAACAATCACTTTTAATTTCAAAACAATAAAAAATACTTTTCAATAAACCTTTCTTATATTAGCTTAGAAAACTAAATAATCATCCAACACAACGAAAACTCATAAACTTACATTAACACAGGCGGCGCAATATCTCACATCGTCGTCAGTATCATTGTTCTTCTTCAAAGTGACGCATTATGACCAAATTGTTGATGCGCCGTTTATGAAAATAATCCTATGATTCAATCACTTTCTGCTAGAATCTTAGAAAACAATATTATCTTATCATCAACAAACAACAAACTCGTTCAATGTATTCACTTACAAAGTCACATGCAGCGCAATATGACCCACTCTGTTGAAGCGCCCTATTTTTCTACCGGGTTCTTGAGAGGTTCTCAGAACTACTCGGTTGTGGACACTACGAGGACGCGGGTTCGTGTCCCGCATACTCCATGGGTTTTTAGCTATTGTCCTGCACCCTCATATATCAATACTCGTCGTCTTGATTATCAATAATGCAATAATAAAGTCGTAAGGTAATAAAAATTAATCACCAGCTGATTCACTGTTTAAACATGTACTGTAATTTTTGACAAAACACTTATTGAAAACTCCCTTGTGACACAATTCAATGCCTTAAATTTCAAGTAGGAACGACAACACTATGAGATTGAACATTGGTGTGCTGTCTCAATTTGTAAAGTTTATATTATACATTTTGTGCTGTGTTTTACTCACATGTAATTGGGGCAACTGTTTATGATTTATAAATAAACTAAAATCAAAAAAATATATTTAAGCCCATTACTAATTATTTAGTTTTCCCCCGTCTGGGCCCGGGGTAGAATTGGCCTAGAGCATGGCTCTGCTAATCGTAAAAGGCGATTCAAGAGAAAAAGTCCACCTCGCAAACATCAGCTAGAAAGAGCGGATCTTACTCCCCGAAACTAGAGGCGAGCTCTGGCAATCGTCGTCGGGGACCTTGCCCCCTTCCCTTGACGACCCCCCGGCGACGATGACAATGACACAACGAACAATGACAAAGACGATGACGACCGCGACGTGAGAAACCCCCCTTCCTCCCCTTACCCGTGGCTGGTTCTGACCAGCATGGGCCCGTCCTCTCCCCCCCCTTAGGCTAGAGTGGTGCATTATGACCTAACGGTTGACGCGTCCTCAATCCAAATAAACCAAAAACTAATTATTTATTCTTAACTGATTATTAAAGAATGTAACAACATAAAAAAAAAAAATATATAACAAATATAACAAGACTTATAATTGTTTATCCTGGAGTCGCCCGCGGTTTGAATCGTGTCCAGGGTGAGAACAGACTTGAAGTGAGATGTAGCTTCCCTGACAGTCACGCCACCAAGAAGACTCACGAACACTCACCACATCTGTATTATTACTATACACAATAAATCCTTAAGCCCGAAACTTAATTTGAACAACCTGCAGAAAATCAAAAAAGTATAGAACGTATAATTTCTTAAATTCTCATTCAAAGTTAATTATTAAACATCATTTGATTCATATCATTTTTTATATATATATTTAAATAAATAATGATTCATTTTCTATAACGATCGTCTGCACCCTTTTCTTTTCTCTTATAAACTTAGAAAACAATATAATCATCAAACACGCCATAAACTTATTTCATTACCTTACAATATCACAGGCGGTGCAATATTACCTAACCGGTTAAAGCGCCCTAGTTTCTCAAGTGGTCGTTATAATGGCTCCTGGTGCCTGAGTTTTCTTCAAGCCATGAAACTCATGTATTCAAGTCATCATTGCCTCATTTGGTACAAGACATCCAATTCTTTTTAGAAAAACTAAACTCTTAAGTGTTATAAGTTTTGCTGGATACATGGACACGTGGGCATAGAGGGAATTGAACACGCTGATCGGGCTGCTTAGGATACTTCCAAGCTTCGCGACGTTGATTTCAATCTAGTTCCCGTTCCAGATGTCAAGAGTGGATTTTTAAGCAACGATTGTTGGATTTGCCACAAGCATCCTGGATTTGGTGCAAAATAACAAATTGCGTAGTGTGATGCCCACACTGACTAATAACATT
This sequence comes from Sweltsa coloradensis, assembly GCA_024449915.1. Taxonomy (NCBI): domain Eukaryota; kingdom Metazoa; phylum Arthropoda; class Insecta; order Plecoptera; family Chloroperlidae; genus Sweltsa; species Sweltsa coloradensis. Next base: position 5,425 of record JAMZAV010005349.1, on the reverse strand, counting down.
CCTCATCCAACCTCTCGACCCTCACGTAGAGAAGAGACTCTCACGTAGAGAAAAGACTCTCACGTAGAGAAGAGACTCTCACGTAGATAAGAGGTGGTGGGATACGATTGCGATTACAACGTGAGACCCCCCCTTTCCTATCCTTCCCGTAGCTGGTTCTGACCAGTAGGATTTTCACGTTTTCACGCCCCACATCCACTAGGCTAGAGTGGCGCATTTTGAAATAACAGTCGACGTGCCCTTTATTGAATTCACATGAAAAATACTTCGTTTTCATTCCACATTAATATTTTTTTCGGTTGTCTTCACTTTCATCTCTATAAAAATTGTATTTAATTTTATATTATTACAACTATGATCATTAAACCCAAGATACTCAAATAAATAATTAACATTATCACAGGCGGTGCAATATGACCTAACCGTTGAAGCGCCCTAGTTTCTTACGTCTTACTTTCCAGGTCGTCTTTCGAACTGAATCGGTTGGACGATTAAAAATTAAATTAAATTAAAAAAAATTAAGTCGGTTATTACTAGCGAGTCTTCTCACAAATGTTTGTCGGGGGGGGGGGGTGCGGAGGGGGGGGAGGAGTTGGGGGTAAGTGCACCTTGGTACGCTACCTTGTGCAGTGTCTGGGTTATTGTCTCTATTCAAAAGATACCCCCGTCTGGGCCCGGGGTAGAATTGGCCCAGAGCATGGCTCTGCTAATCGTAAAAGGCGATTCAAGAGAAAAAGTCCACCTTGCAAACATCAGCTAGCAAGAAGGGTAGTATTATTACTCCCCGAATCTAGAGGCGAGCTCTGGCAATCGTCGCCGGGGACCTTGCCCCCTTCCCTTGACGACCCCCCCGGCGACGATGACAAAGACAATGACACACGAACAATGACAGAGACAATGACGACCGCGACGTGAGAACCCCCTTCCTCTCCTTTCCGTGGCTGGTTCTGACCAGCATGGGCCCTTTTCCTCCCCCCCCCCTAGGTTAGAGTGGTGCATTATGACCTAACGGTTGACGCGTCCTTAATCCAAATAAACCCAAACTATTAAATAGATGGCTGTGTTGAAGAACACGTTTTGTAATGTACGACGCGCTACGATTAAGACGATAATTAAAAACACCGAGAAGAAGATAAAACAATGTGCAACATTGGATAGTTTCGTATCGGCATTCCCCGTCTGGGCTTGGGTAGAATTGGTCCAGAGCATGGCTCTGCTAATCGTAAAAGGCGATTAAGATAAAAAGTTTTCCTCGCAAACATCAGCTGGTAAGAGCGGAGTATCTTACTTCCCGAAACTAGAGGCGAGCTCTGGCAATCGTCGTCGGGACCTTGCCCCCTTCCCTTGACGACCCCCCGGCGACGATGACAATGACACAACGAACGATGACAAAGACGGATGACGACCGTGACGTGAGAAACCCCCCTTCTCCCCTTACCGTGTCTGGTTCTGACCAGCATGGGCCCCTCCTCCCCCACCCCCCTTAGGCCTGAGTGGTGCATTATGACCTAACGGTTGACGCGTCCTTAATCCAAATAAACCAAAATCCTTCTAAATTGCCCATTTACCTTGCTTCTACTCAGTTTTAATGATGATATACGAAACGAATAAAAAGGGGCTCCCGTTCCAGATGTCAAGAGTGGATTCAAGCAAATATTAGTGATTTGCGACAAGCATCTTGGGATGTGTTGCAAAATAACAAATTGCGTAGTGTGATGCCCTCACTGACTAATAAAATTTGTCCACCTACGTCTCGACTGGTATTGTCTAGAATTCGAATAGGCCACACACGTCTAACTAACGGATACCAACCAATCTCTTAACCGTACGTCATATGCTAGCAGAATGTACCAAATATGATGCCTTGCGCACGAAATTTGATCTCTCCCATTCATATGAAGAACTTCCATCATATGATAACGACGACTTACTTTCTAAATTTCTCATCCAATGTAATCTATTTATCACAAAATTTATTTCACATAAACATTTCTTTAAATTTCTTTATTTTTATTAACATCAATAACTTTTTGTTTTGCTTTTACTATCATCATTTTATTTTCTTATGTATACACTTAGGAAACAACCTAATCATCAAACACACCATTAACACTCATCTCATCAACTTTCATATCAAAGGCGGCGCAATACGACTTAACCAGTTTAAGCGCCCTAGTTTCTTACGTCGTCGTCATGAAACTATTTGGCACTATTTTCTTGTGCGGTGAAACACAAACGCGTTATTCGGCGCAGCCGCGTTAAAAAAATCATGATCAGTATTTAACAGGCGGTGGATAATGCATTGTTGATTAAACAACATCCAACGCCATCTTTGTCTGTCTTGGTCGCATTTCGCACTTTCCAAGTCGTGTTTCATTTCTTTGGACTAAATTACATTTTATTTTGTAATTCGGGAAGAAGATTTAATCAATTTTAGTGTTGGTTACACACAATGAAGTTCTGTCTACGTTTGGATGTGGTTTGTTGGGCGTGATTTCTGAGAGATTAGTAAAACATTATTCATTTGGTCATCGGTGTAGTCGTCTAGACCTAGGTCCTTGGCTGGTTGGTTTTATCATCTGCCGACAATACAACCATTCAGCAAACCATACTTGAGTTTAACAGTGTGTTACTTTTATCTAGCAACTCCAGGGATTTCAAAACCCAAACACCAACATCTTACCCACGCTTACCTCTTTAGCAGGGACAAGATTGCCCTTAGGTGTGACACAATATGTGACGTTATGTCTTTCGACTCCAACTCCAGCTTAGTCAACCATGTGAGAAACTGTTTTCTTACGACCACAGAGACCAACATATTACATTTAAGGAATAAACTACCACGATGTGAGCCCCCCCCTCTTCCTACCTCTCATTACCCGTGGCTGGTTCTGACCAGCATGGGATTTTCTCCCCCATATCCTCTAGGCTTCTGTGGCGCATTATCACCTAACGGTTGACAACTCCTTATTGCATATCGCAGTGAAAACTTACTAAATTTCTTATTCAAAGGAATTTGTTTAACCAAAATTTAGTTCACATCAAACATACTTCATCATTCATTCGACACAAATATGACGTCATCACTTTGTTATGTGTATAATTTCCTGTTCTTTATAAACAATGAAAACAATACAACCATCAACCACACCTTGAAATCATTAATTGTCATGTTGATATCACAGACGGCTCCACATGACCTAACCGGCTGGAGCGCCCCAGATTCTCACGTCATCGTCCAGTCAGTTTTATATCAGTGCTTCATAGATTTTACACTGGAGCTCCCCGAGTCGATTGTGTTTCATTCTGAGTTGAGATGATCTCTGAAGTCCTAATCGATTTCTCTATGAAGACTCAAGTTCCAGGACGATAATATCTGTAATCCCAGTGTTAAGCGCACGTTCTGAATCTGCTGTGTGAAATGGAACGTGACATTCGAATTTTCCACACACGTCTGATCACGGATATCTCCTAACAAGGAAGAGGTTGCTGCTGGATGCGAACACACGTGGTGCTTTGCGCATGCTATTTGACCTCTCACCATCACATGAAGAACTATAATCAAGATGGCGACAAACTTAATGACATTTCTAATGATGTCCGTTGTTTAGCCAAGTTTAATCCAATTCCCAAATAATTTTATGTTTAAAAAAATATATCCATTAAAGACTGTTTTTGTTATAATCTTGTTTCATTCATATCTTACCCCGTCAGGCCGAAGGTAGAATTGATGATTGAAGGTAGACTCTGCAGATCGTTAAAGAAAATTCACGCGAAAAGTGTATCTTTCAAAACATCAGCAAGAAATTAGGATAGTTATAATTACTTCCCGAAATAAGAGGCGAGCTCTGGCGGTCGTCGGTATTGACCCAGCTCCTACCATGGACACCTACTGACGTTGACAACCAGCAGGTGACTTTCCTCCAACATCCCTCGGCTAGAGTAGCCCATTATGACATTATGGTTGACGCGCCCTTGATACAATTTAACCAATACAAAAAATAAATTAATGTACTTAGATAACAATTTAAAATTTAATATATTTACGTACAATGTGGCACAGGCGGCGCAATACGTCTACCCGGCTGGAGCGCCCTAGTTTCTCACGTCGTCGTCTGTCTCAATCACACGTTGTGAACTGCAAATTATTTGTATTCTGCTTTCATACATGTTTTTAATGTAAACGTACCCGTCTGGGCCGGGTAGAACTGGGCCAGAGCATGGCTCTGCTTATGTACAAGGCGATTCAAGATAAAAAGTCCACCTCTTAAAGTAAGAGCGGGGTATATTACTCCCCAAAATTCGTCCCATTTCACTTGACGACCTTCCCAACGACGACGACAATGACACACGAACGATGACAAAGACGTGACGACCGCGGCGATAGAACCCACCCCATTTCTTTCCCCTTTCCTTGACTTGTTCTGACTAGCATGAGCCACTCCACCAAAGTCCCCTAGGCAGCTGTAGCGCATTAGACAATGGTTGACACGCCATGATCCAAATGGAGCTTAACTAAAAAAACGTTTAAAGTTGTCACCATGTAAACGCTTCGAAACTGGTTTGGATCGTTTCAAGTTAAACAATTTTTTGGGTTTGACTTCAGAACTAGTTTTGAAAGCTGCCTTGTAATATGTATACACTTCACTGGCTACCTGATGGTGGATAATAAGTCAATTTAATGTAGAGTGCTTGTTCTATTTTTCCATTCTTTATTTTTCTAACGCTACAAAGAGTCTTCTCGAGACATTCATGTATCCTGCACGCTCGTTAGTACTCGCATAATTTCTGCAACGCTCTGTAATAAATATGAAATTACATTTGCGATTGCTAAAATGCACAAAACACTGATATTTTTACAAGGAACATACAAAATACCATGTGTAATAAACACTACTATACACCTTGCTTAAGCATAAGGTCGACGCACCCTTGTTTGCCGTGGCAGAGTTTGCATCTGCTTATCGTACAAATGCGAGGAGGTGATAACATCCATCTCGCAAACATCAGCTAGTGTATTAGGGAGTATATTACTCCACGAAACTAGAGGCGAGCTCTGATGGTCGTGGACGAAGACTCTTCCTTTCCCCTTGACAACCCCCGACGACGACGACCATGACAACTAAGACGTATCAAAGACGATAACGACCACGACGAGAGAATTCCCCCTTTTTTCCCTCATACCAGTAGCTTGTATTGAACCAGCTTGGATTTTACCTCTCTACATCCTCTAGGCTTAAGGGAGACATTTATGACCCAATCGGATGACGCGATCTTTAATAATCTAAAATTAATAATGTCTTTTAAAAAACAAAGGTTAACGCACCCCAAATCACTACAAATTTTCAAAAATCATTCTGAGTTAGTTTAATCACTTTTAAAAGAATGATGCAAAATTTTGTTTACAGCATTAATTACCACACAT
>JAMZAV010005348.1:0-37424 GCA_024449915.1 Sweltsa coloradensis | reverse complement strand
TTTTAAGTTTTTTTTAACCGGGGGCTGACCTCTTTTTCCAAAACATAAATAAACCCCAAAAAATTTTCAACATGAATTTGGATGAAATAAATTCAAATCCAAAAGCCCAAAACCCGGGTTCTTTAAAAAAAAAAAAATTTTTAATTTATTTATTTTTTATTTTTTAAAGTTCAATTTACAATTAGCAGGAAAAAACCATTCTTCAAATTTCAAAAAAATGACGCGTCCTTAAACACCCTGTACCTATTGTGCGATCTGGAGGGGGATGGGCCCTTTATTAGGGGGAAAACAGGTATCCGTGCATCTTCGGGGAAGGTTTTGCGAAAGTTGTATTCTTTAGGTAGTAGGTACTTTTTTTTGATTTTCCTTGCGGGCCCCAGCTATGCTGCAGAGGGCGTGGGGGGCGTCGCGACCCCTTACATTTTTTTTTAAGAGGGATTTTTTTTTATCTCGTGTGCCTTTCGTGTAGATGTTGCGGTAACTAATTTTTTATTAAAGAGCAAACAAATTTTTTTCACCTATTTTGCGGTCCGGGTTGCTTGAAAGGGCGTGGGGAGGTCGCGAGCCCTATAACTTTTTTAAGAGAATTTTTTTTATCTCATGTCCTTTTGGATAGGAATTGCGGAAAACTGTATTCTAAAAAGAAATGCATAAAAGGGTTTTTTCCCCAAACCCCCTTTTCAGGTCCGGGACGTTTCAGAGGGCGTGGGGGCGTCGCGACCCCCAAAAAAGGGTTTTCTGAAAAGAGGAAAAATTTTTTTTATCTCTTTTACCTTTGTGCAGAGTGTTGCGGTGAATTTATCTTTTAAAAAATAGCATAAAAATTTTTTAGCCCTACCTTGCGGTCTTAACCGTTTCAGAGGGCGTCGGGGCGTCACGACCCCCTATAAGCTTTTTTAAAGGGGGTTTTTTTTTTATCGCATGTCCTTTTGTGATACAGTATTGCGGTAAATTGTATTCTTTTAAGTAAGGGATACAATTTTTAGAACCTACCTTGCAGGTCCGGGTAGGCTTCAGAGGGCGTGGGGGTCGCGACGCCCTTTAACGTTGATAAGATGCTTGTTTTTTTATCACGGTGCCTTTCGTGATAGAGTATTGCGGTAAACTGATTCATTTAATAATATCATTCAGTCTTTTGAACCTACCTTGCGGCCCCTGGTACGATTCAGGGGGCCTCGGGGGGGGTCGCGACGCCCTATAACTTTTTTTAGAGTGATTTTTTTTTTATCTCGGTCCTTTCGTGATAGAGTATTCGGTAAACTGTTTTCAATTAAGAAAATACATTAAAGTTTTTTGCATCTATTTTGCAGGTCCTGGTACGTTTCAGAGGGCGTCGGGGCGTCGCGAGCCTTTTAAACGAAAAAAAAGATGCTTGATTTTTTATCCGTGTACCTTTCGTGAAAAAAGTTTTGCGGTAAACTGTATTCGTTAAGTAAAAACATTCAGTTTTTTGCTTTACCTTGCAGGTCTGTACGTTTCAGAGGGCGCGGGTGCGTCGCGCCCCCTATAATTTTTTTTACGAGGTTTTTTTAAGAGTCCTTGCAGCAAACTAAGCCCAGCAAGGAAAGGGTGAAAAAAACCCTTTAAAAACTTTTACTTAATAGAATACAGATTCCCCCAAATACCTATCACAAAAGGTACCGAAAAAAAAAACAGCATTTTATCACTTTTTGGGCGTCGTGCGCCCCGCCTCTGAAGGGGCCCCAAGACCTGCAAGGTGGGTTTTCTAAAAATTGTATGCTATTCTTAATAAATCCAACACCGCAACATTTAGCACAAAAGGTAAACGAGATAAAAATTTATTACCTTTAAAGAAAACCGTTTTAGGGCGTCGCGACCCCCCCCCCGACGCCCTTTAAGATACCGGACCTGCAAGGTAGGTTCAAAAAAATTGTATGCTATTACTAATAGAATATATTTTTACCGAAATACTCTATCTGAAAGGCACACGAGAAAAAAAAATTTATCTTTATTAAAAAAAACCTTTATAGGGCGTCGCGACGCCCCCGACCCCCTCTGAACGTCCCGGACCTGCAAAGATTCAAAAATTTGTTGTATTACTTAATAAAAATATGTTTACCGCAATACTCTATCCGAAAGGTACACGAGAAAAAAAAACATCACTCAAAAAAAGTGATGGGGCTCCGACCCCCCCCGAGCCCTCTGAACGACCGGCCTAAGTGGGTTAAAAAAGACTTGAATGATATTATTAAATGAATACAGTTTCCCCAAATACTCTATCACGAAAGGCACACTGAAAAAAAATCAAGCACTTTATCAACGTTAAAGGGCGTCGCGACGCCCCCGACGCCCTTAAACCCTACCAGGACCTGCAAGGAGTTCAAAAATTTGTATGCTATTACTTAATAAAATACAATTCCCGCAATACTGTATCAAAAAAGGCAATGCATAAAAAAAAATCCCTTTTTAAAAAGCTTAAAAGGGGCGTCGAAAACGCCCCGACGCCCCTGAAGCGTCCCAAGACCTCAAGGTAGGTGCAAAAACTTGTTGCTATTTCAAAATAGAAACAATTCACCGCAACACTCTAGCACAAGGTACACAGATAAAAATTCTTTCCTCTTTTAAAAAAAACCTTTTTTTAGGGCGTCACGACGCCCCCGACGCCCCTGAAGCGTGCCAGGACCTGCAATTTGGTAAAAAAAACCGTGTATTCATTACTTAATAAAATACAGTTTCGAAATTTCCCTATCACAAAAGACATGAGAAAAAAAATAATTCCTCTTAAAAAACTTTATGGGGCGTCGCGACGCTCCCGACCCCCTTTAAGCTCCCGGCCCTGAAAAATAGATCAAAAAATTTGTTTGCCTTATTTAACAAAATATAGTTCACCGCAACCTCTATAAAGAAGGCACCGGGTAAAAATCACCCCCTTAAAAAACGTGTAAGGCGTCGCGACGCCCCCCACGCCCTCTGCCCGCTAGCATGGCCGCAAGGAAAGTGCAAAAAAAATTGTATCCTATACCTAATAGAAAACAACTTACCCCAAAACTTTCCAAAAGATGCACGGGAAAAAAAATCAACCTCTTTCTCCCCTACTACTAGCATAGCTAATAATTTACAATCTGTGAGAAAAGAAGGTGCTGTTTTCTAGTTTTTACCCAAAAAAATACAAAACGAATTTAAATTTGGCCCTATCTTTTTTATTACAATTTTTTTAAAATCACTGTAAAAAAAAAAAAAATTGGGAACCGGTTCGGAAAAGGGTTTTCCCTACCCATGTCATCACTAGTGCTGACAGAAACCAACCAAAACAGCCATGCTAGCCCTTGTAGCTCAACAGGGCCCTGCCTGCTGCTGCTGTTGTCAAAAGGCAGGGTCAAAATTTTCCTCGCCACCGAGACATCAAAAGGAGTTGCTTAACCCATATAGGTGATACCTAAAATCTTGAGGTGCAAATCACATCCCGTCCAACTTTTTTTTTATTTGATAAGCCCTTCTACAGTGTTCAGGTTCACTCATATCATGTCTATAGACAGCGAGTTTTGAATTTCAATGAGGAAGATCTTGTAAAATTGTTAAGTATTATTTCATGGTTTTTACAATATTTTCAAAAGTTTCATTCAAAAAAATAGTACAATTGGTAAAAATAAACATTTTTACAAGTATTATATGGACAATGCGATGAAATTTTTACAAAAGTTAAAATTCGATAAAAGGTGCAATTATTTTTGGTAAATTTAAAACGTTTCAATGTAGAAAAATATATTATATCAGTTGGGCCTAGCCTATTTAGATTAAAATTAAATTGAGATTTTTTGGGTTACACAACATAGTGCGGGTTCTATAGTTAGTTTAGTATTGGTGAGCAAAGCAAAGACTTTAATTCACTGACCCCCTTAAAAAAATTTAGCTCCATTTTTTTTTTTTTGTTTTTTTGTCGGGGTTTTAGCTAACTACCAGGCAACGATATCCGATCTTAGAAAATTTGGAGGGTCCTTCGAAATCTCTGAATTTGGGAGGTGTATTGTTTTTGGGTACAATAAAGAAATTTTTCTTGAATACGTACTTTTACTTTTTTTTTTTTTTGATTTTTATGCAATATTTTCGTGCTTTTGGGGCGATCTGTCCAAACGGGTGGGGCTAAAACTTTCATATTTTACAGGGGCATTAAGGTTTGGTGCGGTAGTATACCTTTTGAAAGAAAAAGTTGAAAAGTTATCCAGAACCATGGGCCTAGAAATAAAGGTTTTAAATGTATTTTATAAAATGTAGCCAAAAAATAATTAAAAAGAAACTAAGCCTATAGAAATTGACAAAATCACCTACAAGCATTCATAAAGCAATCTTTCGGGCCCTACAGTATTTGACATTCTAATTATCCTAGAAATCATATTTATAAAAATTTTCTAATTTAAAAAAAATGATTTTGCAATGGTTAAAAGAAAAGAGAAAAAAAGCTCATCCATCACACGCGATGGGACTTTGGTTTTTCTAGTCCTATAAAAATACAAGTCCAAAAATATTCACTTACTGTTCCTAGCCTTAAATCCTTCCTAAAACTTTAAAAACCCTCAACACACTTCATTCCTCCCCTACCGCCCTACGTGATTAAATTATCTTTTCTAAGGTGGTTTTTATACATAATTGTAATATTCCGTTCACTGCTTTTTCAATAAAATAATTAATTTTTTAATTTTTAAAAAATCGTGGGGGGTTGTCGCCCCCCCGGGGTTATCCGCCACTAAACCAAGTAGGCTTACCTATACTAAAAAATGAATTTCCCTTCAAAACAAAATCCCAGGGGCATTGCCCCCCACCCCCATTGGGGCTCTGTCCCTGGACCCCAAAAACAAAACACCAAAGTGATTCTTCACAATAGTGAATTCCAATTCACTTGGCGATAGCGGGAAAGCTTCATGGTTGTGCTTTGGTGCGTTTTGTTGTTGGGGTTCAAGGGTTGGGGGATTTTTGTTGGAAACTAATTTCATTTTGGGGTCCGGGGAGTTGGTTGCATGGGTTGCGTTTGAAGATCCGAGCTGGGGGTGATGGGTGGTTTTTTTGTTTTTCGTGTTGTTACGTTGTTGTTGTGTCTGTTGTTTTTTTTTTGTGAAAAACTTGTTGCGCTGTTTAAAATCATTTAAAAAAGGTTTAAAACAATGCTGAGTGCCTTTCCCCAGCTACACTTTTAAACCTTATTTTTCGTTTTTGACGCGCAGCAAAAAGGCCATAGTTCAATCAGATTCCGGGGTGCAAAAAACCGTTCTTTTCAAAACCCAGGGGCCTATAATATTACTTAAATTGTGGATTGTGGTTGTAGTTTGCTACGGGGTTTTTTGGTTTGAGTTTCAAGAAATAAGTACTTTGTAGGCCGGCCTAAAAACATTTTTTTTTAAAAAACTTTAAACCCCGTACGGTCGGTTAGGCCTATGCGGGTGCCTGTGCATGTGCAGTTTAATAAAAACAAAGGAAAAAGGGGAAAAACACTGTGAAATAAAAAATAGCTTTAAAAAATAAAATTTCATATTAGCCTGTTTGGCCTAGGGTTATTAGCCTAAGCCTAATTCATACAACTTTTAAAATTTACATTTTAGGGTAATCCTTTTTGGGTAAACTGAAAATGGTATGCCCCCAGGCCTAGGCCCTAATTTTTAGCCTACAGGGGGGCTACCCATTATATTGTTACAAACCCAAAATTAGTTCCCCCCGGGGGAATGTGGGGAAATTGGAAAAAACTTTTAGTGTTTTCAAATAAAAAATAAATAATTTTATTTAGAGTCGCCCACTCATTATAAACTATTTTCAGGGGGGGATTTTAAATAAAACGACCAAGCCAACCCCCCGGCCCCGACCAATGACAGTGAGCGATAAACCCAACCAAAAATCGTATTTTTTAAAAGGAAAATAGCAATCATGGTAGGGCAGTGCGAACCCCGCGAAAACAACGCCAGTCCAAGGGCCCATTTTAGAACAACTTTGAAATTTATTATGTGCTTCGTTGCTAGGGCGGGTCCAAAGTCACCGTTTACAAACTCAAGAGGGGCATTCAAAGTCAAAACAAACCAGGCTATTTCCAGACCATCTCCCCATTTTTTAAAAACTTGGCCAAAAATTTTCTCTTACTAACATGTTATTGATTGTGGGAAAATTTTGTATTTCTGACGCGCTTAGTTTTTTGAGTAACCCCCGCTCAAAAATCAAATTTTTCGACGCCGGCGGGGTACCTGAATCTAAATTTGAACCATTTGGGCAAAAAGGCTAATTTTTTTTTTTAAATTTAAAAAGAGCTTTTTTTTGGCAATTTAATTTAATGTATTTGAATCATTTTAATTGTGAAACCCCTGTAAAAAAACGAAATTTTTTTTAAAAACCTACCCTAACGAGAAAAGTATCTCCGAAAAAAAACAAAAAAAAAAACGGTTTTTTTTTTAGATGTTTTTAATGGGCCCAAAAAAATTTGGGGTGGGATGGCATTGGGGTCATGATATTCAAGGGTCATGCCCAAATGTGTAAAATGTGTCAGTTTTACCTTCCTTTTTAGTGAAAATTTAAAATTTCCGCACTTAAAAAAAAAAACGGAAGGGAAAAAATGACCATTATACATTTGGTGCATGACCCTGTGATATATCATGATCCCAAGCCCCCCATCCCAAAAAAAAATTTTTTGTTTCTGTAAAAAAATCTAAAAAAAAACACGTTTTTTTTTTTTTTTTTTTTTTTCGGGGAATACTTTTTCTCGTTGGGTGGGGTTTTAAAACAAATTTCGATTTTTTACAGGGTTTCACAATTCGGAATTCTTTCAAATACATAAAATTAAATTGCCATAAAATGCTCTTTTAAATTTTAAAAAAAAAATTTGCCTTTTAAAGTCCAAACGGTTTAAAACTTTCCCAATTTCGGTACGCCGCCCCTTTGGTCCCAAAATTTGAGTTTTTTTCCGGGCGTTACTCGAAAATAAGCGCGTCAGGAATACAAAATTTTCCCCGATCAATCACATCTATAAGAGTAGATTTGCCATTTTCTCAAAAACGAATGGCAAATTTTATTTCAGGGTGGCTGGGTTATTTTTACATGGAAGACCAAAAACAAGAACTAGGGCTTAAGTCCAAATCAGAATTAAAAAAAATTCTGCTTTAAGGGAAAACGAACCCCGGCCCCTTCTGCTTTGGGAAACAGATCGCTAACAACAAGACCAAAGGCCTTTTTTGTAGGCTAGGGTATTGAAGGAGAGAAAAATTTAAAGGGGCAAAAAATTTTGCTTTGGTGTAAAATAAATCATGACACCACAAGAATTTCTGGAAGAAAATTGTATGGTATTTTTATTGCTTTTTTTAAAGACTCAATTTGTTTCCATTACCCCGGTATTGGGGGGGGGGAAATGGAAACGCCCTGGGACAAATCGTAACCCATAAGGAAACTAAAGTGGGTATTGGAAACAAAGCATTTTAAGCTTGATTTTTAACACAAAAAAAATTAAACTTATGATACAAACTGTAGATTCTGGTACATTTAAAAAAAAAGCTTCCGTCGAAAACGCAAATTGTAGGGAAAAAAAAAAATCTAAAAAGCATCACAAGCATGAAAAAAAGGTTGTAAAAAACTAGGAAACGTTTAAGTCCCGCCGCGTTTTTGGGATGAGCGTATTGGTGCATTGAGCCCCATGTGTTATCGGATTTTCTGTTGTTCTGTGAAAAATCTTACTAGTTGAAGTTTTTTTTAAAAATTTAAAATTTAAAATTTAAAATAAAAAAATTTAATTTAAAATTTTTTTTTTTTTAAAATTAAATTGTAATTTTAAAAAAAAAGGAAAAATCGTAATATTGAATTTTCATGAAAAAAATTTTTGATTGCGCACAAAAAATTTTTAAAACCAATATATAATTTATAAAAAAAAGGGTTCTGTGAAAAAATTTTACAATAGGATAAAACATAGGTGTTATAAGTCAAAAATTGTTTTAAAAAAAAAAAAAAAAGTAAAATTCGTTTTTATGAGAAAAAGTTTTTTTGATTGCCCCTTTTTTAACGATACATAAAATTTTATGAAATTAAGGGTTTTGTCAAAAAAAACATTAAAATGGACAAAGCATTTAGGTGTTAAAGCTGAAAAATTTTTTAAAAAAAAAAAAAAAATCGTAAAATTGCATTTTCAGAGAAATAATTTTTTTGATTGCGCTCAAAAAAGTGGCAGTTCTTCGTTTTAGAGATTTCGAAGGCCTTTCCCTAAAATTTCATCGCAATTTGGGGTATCGGTTTTGCCGGAATCTGTTAACAACACACAAAAAAACGAAAAAAAAAAAAAAAAGAAAAACTTTCCGGATTAAATAAAAAAAATAAAAATTTTATTTAGAGTCTCCCCCTCAGTTATATAACTGTTTTTCAGGGGGGGATTAAAAAATAAAAGCGCCAACCCAACCCTGCAGGCCCCGACTAATCGAGAGTGAGCGATAACCAAACCAAAGATCGATTTTTTTTTAATAGGAAAAATAGCAATCTGGTTGGACAGTGGCAACACCCGCGAATCACCCCCGAATTTTTTTTTTCTCAGTGTAGTAAAGGAAATCTTGTTCGCTCGCTACGCTCATCAAAAAATGTTTTTTGTATTTAAATATTAATACAATCTCAATTAAATTAAATTTCAAAACTACATCAAAAATTTGGGAAAATTACCTAAAAAAACAAAACATGCTCGATTGGGCAAAGGGAAACTTTAGCGGGTTTTTTTTTGGATTTCCTGTGTTTTTTTAAAAAAAAAATTGAAATCACATATTTTCAATGGCATTTTGGGTTGGGTCCAAAACAAAGCCCACATGCAAGTTTTTTTTATTGGACCCAAATATTATTTATCAAAACAGAAACTGGTCATCTCTTCGAGGGATTTTCCTTTTAAAAAATGATAATCTAAGCCCAAGTAAGAAGGCTGTGTTCAAATGTTGCCAACTTACTTACTTTTTAAAACCAAACATTTAAATGTGTTTCCATTTACCCCCGAAATTTGCCATAGCTTTAAAATGGATCTTTTTTGGGTTTTTTTTCCAATTTCCCCGTATGTTTCCAATTACACCTAATTCATGTTTCCAATTACCCCCAAGTATGAGATAAAAGGGAATTGGAAAAATTGCTTATCAGGAGAAACTATGATAATTATCAAAATTTCATGTACCATATTTTTGACTAATTTTCTATTAATTTCCATCCAAGAACAAATTTCTTAAAAAAAAAATAAAGGGCCATAACAGGGGAAATTTGAGAAGTGTTTTTTAAATTGAACAAGTTTTTTGTGTAAGGTTGGGTTCAATGTGTAGACGCATACATCTAACAGAAGAAGCTGTATACTTGCACATTTTCCATAAAGGTCTGGACCGCTATCTAACAAATTTTTTTTTTAAAATTTTAGCTTCCCATACGAAAATTAAAAGGGCGTTTCCAATTACGCCCTGTTTTCCAATTACCCACATTTCCCCTATGTTTCCGTTTTTTTTACTACATTTACTGGGTACCTACCGTACTACCAACATACTATACCAGTAGGCTATACAAAAAATATTTTAGTATATCTAGGCCTAGGCCTTTATTAATTCTACATTCTACACTGTCTATTTCTCTCCATAAAGAGTTGGGCCTGTGTAAAAGGGGAAAAAGGATTTAACATAAAAACCTGATTTAAACTAAAGGCCTACTAAAAAATCAGGACTCACACACCCCTATTTAAAATGCTATGTTTTTTGGGCATCCTTTCTTTCGTAGGTGGTGTGAAGGGTTTTCCCCCCATCCCACTGTGCTGCTAGTTATGGGGGGACTTTGGAAATTGGAGAAACAGGAGAATGGGGATGCCCTGTTCACACCCCACTGTGGCAAAAAAAAATCCCGATTTGGTTAGCATCTCATTTTTAAAAAATGTGGTCTTTTCTAATGAAAAGTTCCCCTTTTTTTGTGAGATATGAGCGTAAAATTTGTACGTACGGTACTGGTACTAGGCATACAAGCATAGGCCCTATAGGTGTAATATTAATTTTTGTCTATATATAAATTTATGGGGAAAGATAATATTACATTTGAAGGGACCGGGGGTTAGCCCACGAGGCGCCCCTGAAAATACACAAGGTCTGGGTGCCCCCTTTTTTATTAATTGTGTGTCTGATTTGGCAATCCACCTCCTTTTTCCCCTTTTATTTGTATATTTTTTTATTTTTTAAATTGCCCGTTTTTTAGGCCAATCGTATAGTTGCCATTGAAAAAATTTTTCTCATCAAATAATTTGTTTTGTATCGTCGGGGTGCTATTCAAAAGCCAAAACAGGTCACATTTTACATTTTTTCAAGGGCCCCGATTTTAAAAATTGAGATTTGTACATTTTAGTTGGGAATAGATCCTGTTGTGGATGGCGAGGGGCTAAGAAAAGCGATTATTTTTGTATGACAAAATTTGTTTATGTTTTGATTAGAGAAAATGCCTGAGATCCCCCTCTAGCCAAGACGAAAACACTACACTTACGAGATTATTAACTTTCTCAAACTAATAGGCCTAGCAATGGTAGGATGCTCAAAGAAAACCTACCTAGGCCTATAGAAAAGAGCCTACCTCTAATAATCCAGTGCTTTTCCCTTTTTTAGAAAAATTATCCATTTAAAATCCATTCCTTCCCGATTGAAAATTACACACGTCTATTTGCATTTGTCATTTCTAAGATGGACACTTGACTGCATCATTTGATCATATTTGTCCGACTGCACTGCCATGTACTGAATCATATAGAAACGGAGATATAATTCCGGAAGCCTTTGCTATGGGAAAACTTTAATTTGGCTTTGTTTCTTATGAAGTGAACAGTTGAATTTTCGCATATGTATCTACGAAATGACAGAATGCAAAAAGACAAGTGTAATATTTTCAATTGGAAGAAATCGATTTAAAACGGTTTTGTAGGTAGGCCTATAATATAATAAAAAAATGCACCCGGATTCTTAGAGGTAGGCTATTACTATAGGTAGGTTTTTCTTTGAGCATTAGGCCTACTATTGGTTTTTAGTTAAGGAAAGATAATAATCTGGTTTGTTTACGTCTAAGCTAGGGCTATCTCATGGCATTTTCACTAACTTTGACTAGGTTTATCAGGCGAGCTGGCTCGGCTTCTCTGTGGGGTGCTGGATTTGCTAAATGTGTCAATGCAACAGCTGTTTGTATTGTATTGTAATTTATTAGTCTCGTTTAGTTCATATACATTTAATATATAAAATATATAAAATACTAAACATTTGAGTTGTCATCATGTCATGATTGTGACGGTTATTGTGTTTTTTTGGGAACAGTGGCTGTGATTGGACGAATAAAAAGAAAATGGCCGGAGTTTGCATATTGAGCTCGATTGGGTTTAGCTAAAATTTCAACCTATAAAAACGACCAGCCGGTTTGGGTTTTGCGAGCTGAAAGGGAGCCGACCAAGACGGGTGCCCCCAATCAAGTGTTTATAAACTAAAAAAGCTCGCCCCAAAACGAGCTCGTACCGATAGTCCGACCCACCCCGCTTGATAACAAAAAATTTGAAAAAACAAAAATAATCGATTTCTTATGACTCGACCATCCCAAAACGGGATCTTTTACCAACTAAAACATACAAATCAAATAGTCTAAAGTTTTAAACGGGGCCAGTGGCCTTGAAAAAAGTGTAAAAGGGGACATAATGCCCCTGTTTTGGCTTTTAAAATACACGCCGACGATCGGAAGTTTTTCTTATATTTTACTGATTTTCATACCTTTTATTGGGCCCCTCAACAATAGTACGATTAAAAACGGCAATTTAAAATGAAAAAAATAAATGGGTGATATTTTGGGTTTGAAAACATATTATACGAAATAAGGATGCAATATGGGTTTTGTAACGTCCCTTGGTTTTATTGTGGTTCACATTACTAATCAATTATAAGAACTAGCAAGGTTTGGCGTGGGGGGCACCATTTTTAGGAAAATGCGCTAGAGGCGTAGTTCAAAACTTCAAGTATAGGGGCGCAGAAAACAACTGGAAGTGCCCCTATAAAAAGGCGCAAGGTTGAATACACTTCACCCCTTTTCCCCTGGTTTTTAAGCCCATAATATTAGTAAGATTTTTTTTTTTGCTGAATACTACACAATACACGACTATCACTCAAAAGGGGTAGTTGTCTGATTGAAAATTCTACAACTAGGGTTTTACTAATAAGGAATTAGAGTTTTTAATGAGATACATGCTAAAAATATTAGGGATATAAGCAAAATTTATAACTCAAATTTGCAAATGAAATCTTTAGAAAATTCTTAGGGCTTTGAACCTTTCGGGTAGAATGTCTCCGCCCCTGGAGGTCCGGTGAGCCTCGTGCCCATGGTACTGGGTTTCACCTAGCCCCCGGATCGGAATGTATGGTGACCTCTGCGCTCACGGTACTAGGGTCCCCTTTGTCCCGTATCGGAATGTCCTGGTGAGCCTCGCGCTCCTGTACCGGGTCCCCCGGTTTCCGGACAGAATGCCCCGGTAGCCTCTGTCCCACTGGTACTGGGGTCAGCTTGTTCCAGGTCTCCATTCTCGTAGGTACCTGGTCTTCCACCCTTGGTCTGCTGGGTTGAATACTGGTAATCATTTCCAGCTTGACAATGGTGGGTGTCATGCTCGTGGAGTCCTGGCCGATACTAGTGGTGACATTTGGTACTTGTCCTCGTTCTTTAAACGTGCACGCATCTGGCCCGTGTCGTTTTAGTTATGCTGGTTAAACCCAATGACATGGAGCGAGGTCCTTCCACGGAAATACTGTTGCTAAAAACCATGCTGGCCCACTTTTACTGTATTTTCGGACGTAGATTTCATCTCCGAATGGAAAGTACGACCCCCAGCAGGAGGATGGTTCTGGGCGGTTTGGGTTTTGTGTGATCAGATGCAGCGCATCCAAAACTGTCCGAATTTCTCCCCAAAAGGGAGTTCTCTGGGTTTTTCCGGTTACTGTGCCGGCGTGCTGTTTTGGGAAAACGGTGCCTCGAAATTCTGATGGGTGTCTCCCCCCTTGAAGAAATCTTCTTTAGTGTTGTTTTGACATTTTGCCCACCCCGTTCTGTTTGCCCGTTGGTTCCCGGGATGGTATGGTGCAAGGGTCACGTGACGTACATGATTGTTTTTAAGGAAGGTCTCAAACTCTTTTCCCAAAAATGAAGTACCGTTGTCGACAAAAGGGTATAGGTAACCCGTGAGGGGCCCCGAGTGAGCGCAAGTGGCGGATCACTGCTTTTTGAGTCAGGATGACCCCCACTCGAATTCAGTCCACTTAGAGTATAGTCGCAACGATAAGGAACTGTTTCCTTGGAAGGCCCGGAAAAGCCCCATGATCCTACTCCATTTTTTTTCCCGGGTGGTAGGCCATGGTATACTGGTGCTTTACCGGTGCGTGTTGGTGTTCTTGGAAAACGTGCATGCCTCACATAGGTCTCAATGTCTTTGTCCTGCCGGGCCACCATACATAGACGGGAAGCGATTTCATAACAACGATGCCGGGTGGCACTCGTGTAAGATTGTGGAATTTTTTTTGGGGTTACTGGTATCACCATCTTTGCCCCAAATTAGGCACCCATTTATATACAACAATGCGTCCGGCCGTAAAAGGAAAGGTTTTAAACTCTGTTTTCTGTTTTGGTAACCATCCTGTGGGGTGAAAGGGATTACTGACTGGACCTTGTCATGGAGGTGAGGTCAGCTATGTTAGCTGCTTGAGAGTCGGGTGTCCGCTCTTCTAGTAACAAGATCTATGTAGCGGTGGTGCTGGTGCGTCCCGTCGCAGTTGAATCGGGAGTGGTAGGCGACTTAGCGATCACATTGCTGTGTGCTTTGCCTGGTCGGTATATATTTCGTAATGTACCTGCAAGCATGAGAGTCCAAAGCAGCATGCTGCGACAAAACTCTTGGGATAGGTTTCCCAGGGTTAACGGCTTACTAGTGGTTTATGATCCTGATGATGGAAAATTCCGGGCCTAGACATACTGGGGATAATGTTTCACCCCCCTAAGATGGGCAAGGCCTCCTTGTTATTTTTGAAAATTACTTCGGCACTGTGAGGTCCTGGGCCATAAAGAATAGGTCCCCCTCCCTTTGGTTTAACTGTGTGGAGAACGCCCCCAAAGCGACTGGGGATGCTCACAAGCCAAACAATATGTCGCCCCATTGTCTAATGGGTTTTGTACTCCCTGTGTGGATTTTCTTGGGATCCCCGAAAGCTTGTGCAGCCTCCAAAGTCCATAAATTCTCTTTGAATTTTGTTACATTGGCTGCTAGACTGACAAGGTTCAATTTGGTAGCTCGTTGCGGTATAATGCATTGTAGAAATTAAAGGGAAACCCAAGAAGGTTGTAACTGGCCCTTTGGTTTTTGCTTCAGTGTGTTGCGAAAAGCCTGATTTTTTCATCTGTTGGACTCCCCCCCCCAGCATGTATGCGAAAGCCTAAAAACCACTTGGGGGCACCAAAAATACATTTCGCACCATTGAGTCTGATACCGTGGTCTACAGTTTGTTAGACTATACGTAGCCTCCGTCATGCTTTCCTTGGTAGCTCCGGGAATATTATATCGTCTAAGAATGACGTAACTCCCCCCAAATCGGCTAAAATTTTGTCCATTTCTCTTGAACACCGATGGGGCGCTTGAATCCCAACGGAAAGCATTTTCCCCCAAAAAAAAACCCCGATGTGTATTGATTGTAGTTTTCTGAAATTTTTCTTTTCCCCTTTTATCTGTTTTAAAAGTGTAGCCAGATCCAAACTTCGAACATCGTACCCCCACTCAAGGTTGGATACAGAGGATATTGTCGGCAAAGGGGGACCTATCTGGTTAGATTTGAGTTAACCCTTGAACGGGATCCCACACAGACGTACGCACCTTCCCCTTTTAGTATCTACAACGGGGTGCCCTTTAGAATACTTCAGAGGGAAATAGCTTTTTCGGTAGCAAACGGGCAATCTCCTCCTCAAATTTATTTACCATGGGAATGGTACGCGCCTTGCTTTTAAAACCAGGTGTATGCCCTGGGTTTTAGGGTCTGATACGGGTGGTCCCGGTAAAGACCTAAAACCCTTTCCCTTTAAAAACTCAGGGAATTTTATTTCGGGTTCACGTCGGTGTTTTGGCCCGTGCATTGTTCTTGCACTGGTTTATCCCCTGATATTAAAGCCCAGGGTCTTGAACCAATTTCGGCCCAGAAGACTGGTCCCCGCCCTGCCACAACTACTAGAGGTAAACGGTGGGGAGTTTCCTATGGCAAACTGTGATTAGTCACTCCCAGAAATTCAAAGACTCTTTAGACCAGGTCGTTAACCCCAAATTGGGATCTAATCGGTTTCCCTTACCCCATAATTAAGGTAAATGTTTTCCGACATAAGAGAAACACCCCTGCGGATCTACCTCCATTGGTAGGGTACCCCCCTTCCCCGCATGTGATTATATTTTCCGGTGCTTCGAGCAGTAATCACTTTTTTTATTACGTTTAAACTCATAAGATCATACATATTGGTAGTGTCACTGGACCCCCTGGTGAGCTAAATTTCTTTTCCGCCTATTTCCTTGGGTTTTTGATGTGTTTGGGCTTGCTTATGCAAGAAAAACCCCCTTCCATTTTTCTGTTTTGCTTTACAGACACTAGCAAAGTGGCCCCTTTTTTTGGGAAAAAAGGCTGTGGGATCTATAAAACGGGAAGTCTGTCCCGATGGTCAGAGCCACCGCTGCACGAACTGTTCTGTTGGGGGGTTGTCGGTGAGCTACCGGTCCTGGCTTGCCCTATTCGATTTTTTATATTTAGGCCCAGTGTTTAGTACGCATGCACTTGGGGTTTCTGGGACCCCGCTGTATTATCGGTACAGCCTATCGCTATTGTGCATTTTCATTCCCCCCATGTTGCGTTCAGCAGAATCGCAGGCAGTTTCACATGTTTTTAGCGTTCGCTTGTATTCAGTCTGTTATTTCTAGAAGCCTCTTGAAGGGTTCGTTTTTGTACCAAAAACAAGGGGGCTCGTAACCGGCTTTTAGGGCGTTTAACCCAATGTTGGGCTATGGTACGTAGCTAGATAGGTAATCTAAGAAGATTTTCCCTCTTTTGGTGTTCGGTGAAATTTAAAACGTTCCACGATAACCGATGGCTTGACATCGAACTTATTTTTTATTATGATTATCAGTTGCTCGTAGGTTTTGTCTATTACATTCTCTGGTGCAATGCTCGATTGTAATGCATCATATGATTTAGCACCTATAAGTGTAAGAAGGATGCTGCTTTACGGTCCGATTCCGTAATAGCATTTGCTTTGAAAAAGCATTCAAGTCTCCCCTCATAGCTGGCCCAGCTAATTTTTTCGGGATCGAACTGGTCGACGGCTCCCAATAAACCCATAATACTAAAACCTAGCGATGCCTTTGAGTAGCCTTTAAATCTGGTGACCTGGTAGGCCTAGGGCAATAGGTTGATGCACGTGGGCCCTAGGCCTAGGCTTTAAAGCACATGGTAATTTGTCTCGAGCCTAGCCTTACACGTCGGTAAGATCCGATCCTGCGTCGCCACTGATATGTTTGGGTTTGCTAAACATATTAACGTAATAAGGTATGCAAAATTAGGTTGTAACGTACCTTGGTTTATTGTGGATTGCACATTACATGAATCAATTACATTAAAAAATAGCAAGGCTTGGCATGGTGGGCAGCCATGTTTAGGAGAATGCGCTAGAGAGCGTAGTTCTAACTTCAAAGTATAGGGGGCAGCAGTAAACAACTCGGAAGTGTCTATAAATAGGGCGCAAGGTTTGAATACACTTCATGGGAAAGGTTGGGGGATTGCCAAATCTTCACACAATTTGTTCCAGATTTTACCACTCACGGCACTAGTTGTATGAACGCTCGGTGCCTATACCCTAGACCTATTTGCAAGGGATCTGTAGGCTTAGATGGGAATAATATTTTCGCTGGACCAGACTGGCTTTCTGGGCATCACAACACAACTGCCAAAGCATGTTCCTGGGAAAATCACATTAACCTCCTATGCTCAAAAGTCAAAACTATCATCCTCATGTTAATGTTATGCAATAAAAATCAGTTACGAACTTACGATCGAGCTTACGATGCCTGCCCCCAAACTGTTGTGTAATGTGTACGGCACATTATTTACGACAATAATTATATAATCGTAAAAACTATGGGTATTCAATTGTAGTGCCTACTACATGGTATTATTATTGAAATTGCGTGTAAAATAGCTTTTAAAGAATGAATTAGAACTCTGTAGCCTGTGATAAGACGGCAAAGATGTCTTATTACCGTGTATCAAGCATATTTTAAGTCCCAACTCCGATAGAGGTTCGTGAAAGTAGTTTTATTTTGTAGTGAATTTTGTTTTTCAAATTGGAGATTTTGGTGTTGTTGTAGTGCCTACTGTTGGTCAGTGGTAGATACTAGGAAAACGCTCAGTTGGACGCGTTGATAAGCAAGCACGTGCTACAGCTAGACCCACATTGCAATTTTTAAAATTTTAAATTTTGTGACGTTCACTGTCCACGGGGCCATGTTTCCAATATTATTTAATATTGGCAAGGTAGGCATATTTGGGTAAACCTTTTCTTTGCGGATAAAATCTACCGCCATCTAGAGGACCTTGACATCATTTCTTTGGGAAAACTATTTGAACTATTTGGTAACAAAAAAGCTTGCGGACGGTCAAAATTTCAACTCGATCTGAGCCTCCGTTCGAATGTTATGGCGAGACATTCAAACAAACAAACAAAAAAAAACAAAAAACAAAACCTGTGACTATTTTTTCCGGCAGAGTCAAATGGAAACGCTCGCTTCGCTCGCTTAATCATTTCTTCTTACTTCTTAAATCCTTTAATTTCTTGCCCCTTTCATCCTCTCATCTCTTCTCTTCCCATAATATTATTCTTTTATTCTTTGCTTTTTATCCTCATCTATTTCTTCTACTCATCCTCATCCTCATTATCCTCATCATCCTCACTAGCAGCTTCACCAATTGGTGGCAGTTGCTTCAGCCTATTTTTGAATGCTTTAACTGTTTTTCCCCTACTTGGTATTCCTTAAGTCAGCCCATGCCATTACACCACTGTTCTTGCTATGAAGAAGAACTTCCCTACATCAGTTTTCCATAAACCTCTCCCATACTTCCATGTGTTATCATTCCTAGCATTATATGTAGCTTTCTTTAGGCATATATTTAATTCCATCCAACCATCATTATTTCTGGAGACCCTGCAGATCCCACACATAACAAAAACTTGTAAAAATACAGCCAAACCTTACACACTCAAAAGAAATGAGATCTAAATAAGTGCCTAGCTCATCTACTTTTCCACATTTGCGCATTCTTAATTCATAAATGTACAGTGTCCCGTAACAGCATCCTTGAAAAGCTTGGCAAATAGAATTTGCAACTATTAGTTTAAAGTTTAATAGTTCATCCAAATTCTTTTTTATAATTTTACGAAGGGTCATGCAAATTTATTTTGCCAAGTTTTCAAGGATGTTTGTTAGGGACATAGTACGTTTATGAATTAAGAATGGCAATGGGGAAAAAAGTAGATGAGCTTGGCACTTTTTTTAGATTACATTTCTTTTGAGTGTGTAGCCAAAGGTTTTGGTGTATTTTAAGGCTTATTTTAAAACCCTTTTATTTGGAAGCCTTCCAGCAATTTTTCAAAAACTTTTTCTTTCAAAGGGAATTACTTTCCACTACACATTAATGTCCATGTAAAAAATGAACGTTGTAGCCCCACCCCTTTTGGGCAGAATTGCTGGGCAATTGAAACTGAGAATTAGATAGTACCTAGTTAGTAGTAGCCCGTAGCGGTAACTAACATCCTTCAAGTGATTTTTAGCATTTTTCAAGTCATATTTTCACCAAGGAAAATGCTCGTACCCCAACCAAATTTGGCATGTGTTGTACTTGTCGGGTACCTAAATCCCCATCGATTTTGATAGTTTTCAAAATTCACATCACGTTAATGATGGCTGGGTGACCACCTTTGAAATCACCCAAACTCTGCTTGCTGCATAAGGTGCCTGAGTGTGTAGTGCACCGCGGCTTGGCTGCGGCGCCCTAACGAGCACCTTGATACATTTTCCCAGCTTGTTGTTTCTCTTCTGTCTAGCTTTTCCCACCCTAGCTTATTGACTATTCCTGTCACCCCTTTCATATGTCTCTGTTTTTGTCTATGAGCTTTTCAATTAGGGTTGCCAAGTTTTTAATAGTGAAAATACGGGAATTTCCTAAGGGTAGGGAAAGTACCTACCCAAAAGGGGAAGAAGGGACAAAGTCGGGGGTTTGGGAAATTTTTTTTAGGGCAGGTCAAACTCTTTAAAAGCATTTCACGCGTTTTAAGAATTACATTTCGGGCCAAGAATAGCTAGTTAAAACTTAAAAACCCACTATTCAAGCTGGGATGGATATTAAAGAAACTCATCAACGAAAATTTAATGAACAACTTTGTGAGGATAAATGAAGCATCAACAGGTAAAAAAATTTATAAATTCATGGGCAAAGTTTGATTTTTATGTTTGTGATGTATGTATTCGTGGTGGTGTCTCGACTTCGAGTCCCGCATCCCCCAGTCACTCTTTTTTAGCCGCCGAGCGTGAAAACAACAAAATTTATGCGGGGAAAAAGGCCACCGCCTCAAGCACGGCAAGCCTGCTAAGATTTAGCACGGGTGCCGGGGTTTAGGGGGGGTAGGCGAGGGGAGGGTGGGGCTGACTATCCCACACTGCGACCACAGGCTTTCCCTGGGCAGGCCGAGAGAACGAGGGGGATTTAGAAATTTCAAAATTTTAATTTAAAAACTAAAGTTTAATTTAACAATTTTGGAAATACGGGGAAAATGGTTCCCGGGTCAGTTGATACGGGGAAACGGGAAATGACTGGAAAAAAACGGAAATTCCCCGGAAAAAACGGAGACTTTGGAAAACCCATTTCCCCCAAATTTTCCTCTTATTTGACACTCTCCAACTGCCTTCTTTTTACAGCCCCTAATCTGTAATTTCCCCTTTCTGTATGGATCTTATATTGCCTGGGCTGCTTTTTCCAAGTAATCCATCTCTAAATCTAATCTCACGAGGGGTGGGAGAAGGCCCAACTAAAAACAATCTAAAAATCTATTTTTCAGCTGCCGTGACCTGATTTATTCACGGCGCAACGAGATTTTGGCCGGTGGGGGCTGGCCGCACACAGCATAGGGACACACAACACAATTTATTATTTTTGTAGAAAAAATGAAAAGGTTAACGCATTAAAACGGTAGGGGATGGTCAGGGTGTTTCTGATTTTAAATCAGATTTAAATCAAATGATTTATTTAATAAAACTCATTGATTTAATTCAAATAGTACACTTTTTCTTAATTTTGAGCAACAAACACAAGAGTTCTAACTGATTTAGGCAAGGTTTTCTTTAAAATAATTTTTGAATTATATTTTCTGAGTTTTGAAACACTGATATTTTTGTTTTAAATAAATTTAAAAATCTGATTTAAATCGGAAAAAAATAAAAAAAAAACTATTTTTTAAAATTGAAAAGTTGATTTTTTTAAAAAAAAAAAAAATCACACACCCTGAAATGTGTAGGCCTACACTATCCCATCCCTATTCCACATAATAGTCCAAGAGCTAATTCCTGTAGGGACCGATATTAACAAAAATTGGCTCAACCCACTTAGGCTAACATCTCAAATCTGACTTGACCACGTGGTAGTAGGCTATGCACCTTTTGAAAACATCTCTAGAGAGGATGTCACTTCAAATTGTGGTATAGTTTTTTTAGCAGTCATTTTGTTTTTGGATGTGCCATCATTGAAAGCTTAGTCGGTACTATCTTAAAATGTACATAGCTAATAATTGATACGGATTCATTGAAGATTTTACTCATTTGGAGGTCAAAAAATTAAAATCTTCAAAAAAAACAATTTTCCTCAAATAATTATATTTTTGGAATCGTTTAATTCCTCATTATTGGTATTTTAAATGTAACAATTCACAAAAAGTTTCAAATAAAAAAAAAATTGAAAAATTTTTAAATTTTGTCAATTTTGGAAAAATATTTTTTAATTTTTTTTTAAAAAACTTTTTCTTAATTTTCATGATAAACCAATAATTGGATTAAACAGATTCTAAAAATATAATTTTTTCAGTAAAATTGTTTCTTATGAAGATTTTAAGTTTTTGACCTCCAGTGAGTGAATGGAGTAAAATCTTCAATGAACCCCATATCAATTATTGTCATTAGTAGGCCTACCTTTTTCAAAATTTTTATGCTTGAGACTTCCAATGAACTATTGTTGTGCCATTTCCTCGGACGTTTTTGATTATTTGAACATGTCCGCGATAATTTCTTTGCTGTCCAGGACAGACGACTTCTCCGAATTAGATAAAATTCTCAGAGAACCTTCAAAAACTCTTAAATGATACTTTCCAAGAATATACGGTAAGTGCCAGCAAATAAATTTGTCACGTGAAAATCGCACTTTTCCACTTTTTCAACTTGTGAAACTGAAAATTCCATGAAATGGGACTATTCTGCAAAAATCTTGAAATTGCATTTTTAATATCATTCAATTTTACCATTTGCATGTACTGTTTGTTGGAACTACTTTAAAAATGTTATTCTATACTAGCAATGACAAAATGAAGTTGGATGAAAATCATAGTTAAATAGCGTACAATCCACTGAAAATGCTCAGCCTTCAACGCCTTATGTACCCGGTACTCCAACGTGCAATAATCCGTATTTTTTATTATGTTGTCCATGAGTTAGTTTATAAATCCAACAATGTATAAAAACGTTAGCGCTAACTGACCAAAATAATTGGTGAATTTATGCTTGAATCACATTTTAGTAAAATTATTTACACTATTTTGCCATGTCTGGCATTTTTTAACAATGAAAAACATATGACCAGTAGAGAAATTGGGGTTTTAAACAGTTTGTTAGAACATATAATACCTACAAATCGGTACCTATAAGAAAAAATAAAAAAGGTTAACTGTGTAATGAGCTATGTACATTTTAAGATAGTACCGACTAAGCTTTTTAATGATTGCACATCTAAAAACAAAATGGCTACTAAAAAAAACGTATACCACAATTCGAAGTGAAATCCTCCCTAGAGATGTTTCAAAAGTTGCATACTTCCACGTGGTCAAGTCAGATTTTGAGATGTTAAGTGGTTGAACGAAAACTTTTCCCAAAGGTTCTGGCTCCTGGGTCTAATAAGTTAAGGATAGTAGAGCATTGTACCAATCTAAAGGGCCTTTTACAACATCGTGTCTAAAAACTGTGCACAAACAGCACAAAATATGATATGCATTCCAAAATCACACCCCTTCTTGGTAATCACTAATCACATATTTGACCAAACCACATGTAGGCCAACTTGTTTGAAGTGGAAAAAAGGGGTTATTTTTAAAATTTGGTTTGTTTTGGTTCATATCCTATATAGTCCTGGCCTAACCTATTATGGTTAGTTACGATCTTGTGTGTGACGCCCATTGCGCAGAACCGCACTCGCAAAATATATCGTTATTTGCAGACAAACAGCTAGGCCTACCTAGTATGATGTCTGCAATCCCATTTAAAACCCTGTAGAACAGCCCTCGGAATTTCGTATGTGGACGTGATTTCCGGTGATTCAACTTTTCTGTTATTTCGGTACATTCTGTAAGGATCTAGTGATCTCGTAAAACCAATTCACGTAGTAAGAAACAATCTATTATAGGCCCTATAAGCGTATCTCTACGTTTCAAACCCCCAAAATTTTTAATGTTAGCCTAAGCATAGGCATTTTGTAATGTTTTTCTACGTATTTATTTATTGATTTTTTTATTATTATTCAATGATCATCAAAATTTTGTACACAATCATTAGGAATATCACAACGAGCATAGCCCTTAAACACAGAATTGTGTGTAATATCCCTAAATAGTAAATATAATAAAATTTATATAAAAGTAGGTAATTAAAATTAACATTTATGTAGCAAGTTTAAACAAAAATAGATAATAAAAAACTCTATAAAAAACTCGACGAATAAACACAATACCGGTAGTAGGCCACGATAGACCCACAATACAAACATTCAAAAACTAACGAATAAAGCCCAACTTATAACATTACGTAGGCCTACATCAAAATATAAAGTTCACCTTTAAAAAAACATACAACATTTGAATGAAAAGAATAATGAAAAAATTTGTAAAAATCTCTTTAAGAAAAAAATAAATTATTTGAAAGTGAAAAATTAGGTAATTGAAAGTGGAACTTTATTTATTTTTAGTTTATTGGGTATTGGTTCTTTTAACGGGACCCCCTCCAAAAAAATGAAAAAAATTCAGTAAAAACTTTTCATTAGACAATCATAACTATAATCTCCCCATCTGAGTTTCAGGAGGTCAGGAAAACTCAATTTTTTAAACAAGCCTCAAAAATTTTTTCCGGCTACAAATTTTGCCCCAGGGTACAGGGCCCTAGGCCAAATACTCCACCTAAAAACCTTTAAAACTTCGCTTTTTTAAATTAAAGGACTGTCAAGGGAAAAAGTACTTTCGTTTAAAATAGCGACTTTAAAAGGGTTTTGAACTTGAAGGTTTATTTTGGGGTCCGTGAACGCAATTCAGCTGCACGGCGCGATGCTCTATGTAGGCCTACCTTCCAGTGGACTGTATACCGAGTCACATTAACGTGTGAGTAAGTCCATGTCACAGAGTCATATTCAGTCCTCGCAAGTTGTAATATTATTGTAACGTATAAGCAAAAACGACGAGGGGGGGGACCAATTAACAGAAAATTGAGGGGGGTCCGTTAATGAACAGTAGCCTACCGTTATTGATTCCCTAAGAAGTTTCTTGCAATCCAGTGCCTTTATGTTGAGAGCCTTCAGATCCAGAGGAAGTTCCCTCCACAGTCTTGTGCACGAGGATAAAATGACAGCCTGTAAGCTTCAGTTTTGCAAAAGGAGAAAGGAGTATGTCACCAAGTGCAAGCAAACTCTCAATAGGTAGCTCTAGTGTAGTTTTCTAAATAAAAAATCGTAACTAACCCTATTAGCATTGAGGACCTTAACTCTATTAGGCCTCTGTCTTTTTGTAGCCCCGTGCCATTGTCCGGTTGTCTACCTTTTCGTGCTGCTGAACATGTGCTAGCTGGGTACCTAATACATTGTCATCCTGGCTAATCACGTACGCTCCATGTTTAGACGAGACTGTACTACCCAATGATATTTAACATCTATAGTAGGCTAGATCCCCAGTCATTGATTCACTTCCGTGACACTTAGAAGCCATCTTGAAAAGGTCAGTTTGCATGTTAAAGTAGATGGGAGCGATTTGTGGCTCAAATATTTTTCAAGACACCTGTCAGGTTGACAGGTAAGCATATTAGCCATTAACACCAAATGATTAAAAAATAAATAAATTCCCTTAGGCCTAAATGCAATTACTTTTTATTGTTTTTGTTTGTACACTCCCATGCTGCACAAGCTAAATCCAAACAAAACAATCCAGAAAAATACTTAATTGCATCTAAAACATAATGTAAAGCATAAATTGAAACACCAAATGGCCATCTTGAAAAGGTCAGATTGACGCTTCAATTTGATATGCTAGCGCCTGTACGGACGTATTGGAGACTGGGGATCTAGCCTACTATAGATGTTAAATATCACTGGTACCTACTACTACTAACTAGTGTATACTAGGCAGTACGGCGCAGTAGACGACCGGCACTGGATCCACACTACAATGTATAAATTCAATGCCAGAACAAGTCACGGCATCTTTAGCCCTAAAGCAAGCCTTCCTTTCATTGACAGCAATGTACCTACTTCTCTCTAATGTTCTAATTGTTAAATCTTTGGTTTATATCATGGGAAGTTACTTTTGCTATTTATTTTTTTTGCTATAGACTACATGAATAAACATTTAAAGAGCTCTTATTGTTTTCTTTTTTTTTTTTGCCAATGTGTTTAGATTTTTTGGGATTGGAATGGGGGAATCTTTTTGTCTCACCTGTCTGACCTCAATCACCCTTCTATTATTGGGTTGAATCTGTTGGGCAATAAGACTGCGGTG
The DNA here is from genome assembly GCA_024449915.1 of Sweltsa coloradensis. Classification (NCBI taxonomy): domain Eukaryota; kingdom Metazoa; phylum Arthropoda; class Insecta; order Plecoptera; family Chloroperlidae; genus Sweltsa; species Sweltsa coloradensis. The sequence continues at coordinate 12,359 of JAMZAV010005348.1, read as the reverse complement.
TAGGCCTACAAATCTCACGTCTTAATTACTAGTAGCTGTAGTAGTTATCTTCCACGACCATCATTAAGCTGACTCGAGGTGCTTGTTTGCTGCTTACCTTCTACAACCTTGTCATTTGTTTTCATATCCAATGAATGTAACTTCAAAATTAGAGTGTACTTTAAATTGCTAATTTTATTTTTGTCTCTTTTTCATTCTAGCTCATTGGTATGCCGAATATTTGACAGCTGTTGGCAATTTTAAAGGTCCACCGTATGAGTGCGTCATGTGTGGGCGACAATATCGCCACAAGCAAAACTTCCGTCGACATCTGAAAATAGAGTGTGGTAAAGAAGCTCAATTTTATTGTCCAATATGTCCTTACAAAACAAAATATAAACATGATTTGAGCAGACATTTAATGACAAAGAGGCATGAATTGCAGTAGTTGTAACTTTAAGTGTAACGTTCTACATGGCCATTTTTGGCATTTACAGATGTTTTAGACTGTTGGATGAGCTCGAGCAAACCAGGCTTTGACGCATTATACAGAGTAATAGTCTGGATCACTTGGAAGCTCTATTATTTGTCCTATATCGGGTTGTGATTTGCATCAAAATGTTAAGTGAGAATGTGAGTATTGCGATCAGAATACGTTTACCACTATAGTATTGCTTTCGGTACTTTTTTGGCATTTTTCAGTAATTTACAGTAAATAAGGCTCTACCAAACTGGTAATTTTTAGTAATTTCCCAAGCCTGTGTTGCGTTGCACTCATCCCTTACAAACAACATCCTAAAATTCAAATTTCTGGGGTGAATGGAGGTCAAAAAGTGATCCAGAATGTGATATGTGAAATTAGCTGGATTTGCCAATCAAGTGAATTTTTAAATAGACATTTAACACTAAAAAAAGTTTGTCCGAGCTCAAACAAACGTCTTAAGAGAGTACTCACAAGGTATTCTGCTTTCTTTGGTTAACTCTGAAGATTTATGTAAGCGACTTTAGTCTTTCTTATTCTGTTTAATGTTACCTCACTGACCCACATGAAAATGTTAGCGTTTGGCCTAATCAAAACTATATTGTGTCATATTTTATTCAGCATAGTCCTTTGTGATAATTAAACATAAAATTTGTAAATAAAAAGCTTACAACATTCAGATGGAAGAGCCATCTTTCTTTACTCTGTACCAGAGTCGAAAAAGAAGTTTCCCCGTTGGGGAGGTCCTCCAACTCCTTATACCGCCCGGGGTTAAAAAAAAAGCCGGTTTTGGCGTTTGGAATCTAACTTTCCCCCGCGACTCTGTGTGACGATTGATAGAACTACTTCAATAAAACTACGTCACTTTTCTACAAGTGGTTAACAGTCGTTGACGACAAATGGCGTTAAACGTCAAATATTAAATATGATCGAACGTTTGGGTTGCCGAATGTTTTCGCATAAAGCAAACTCTTTATTGATGAGGATACTTCTGATGGAGTAGACCTAAGCCTAGGACCTAGGCCGAACAATCAGGATTGCTTTAAAGGGTTTTGATTTGAATGCCAAGGGCGTACTTACGTCTGAAAAAAATGGGATTGTGGCCTTTGGCCTAGGCTACACTTACGTCCCTTAGACTTCAACAAGGCATATCTCAATATATTTCGCTCAAAAATGTCAGTGACGCCTGCGTAACACTTTATAGTAAAATAATAATAAAAAGAAAACTTTTTAAAAGTTGGGGCCAGGGCAAATATTTTTGAAAAAAATTGAAGTTTGACTTTTCGTCATCATTTGTTGTTTTCAGCGTCACTCCCCGAAAATCTACTGCCCGTATTAGCGGCTGCTTTTTATTTACATTGGAGGCCCTCAGGCGCAGGACGTTAGTTCCGTTTCTTGGGAGCTGGGGACCTCCCCAACGGGAAAACTTTTTTATCGACTCTGCCGTACATAGGCCCCTTGCTTTTTTTTGCATGAATTTTTCTATTATTAAATTGTATTTATTTTCTAGTTTGAGTTTAAAAAAAAATATAATCATTTTTTAAATGTGGTTTATTTTTTGGGAGACGTTTTAACATTCTGAGACCTATATTAGTTTTTTTCCAAATTTGTTAATTCTGACCTCCTTCCAAAAGATCCAAAAATATAATTTCTGTTAGAAATGTAAGTCAGGGTCTTTGGTTGGGGGTACGTAATGTACTTTTTCATTGCTCAAATCAAAGCTAAACTTAAAAACATATCGGGATGTTATTTTTTGAAATTTATTTTTTCAATCGATCACCAAACTCGATTATCAAAGCTAGTATCAAACGGCATCGCAAATAATTTTTTTCTTTAATAAAAAATAAAATAATTTTAAGTTAACCCCCAGTCATATAACTGATTTTCAGTGGGGACATTAACCAAAACAAACCAGCCAACAGTGTAGGCCCCCACCCAATCGCGAGTGGGGATTACCAACCAAAGATCGAAAAATGATAGGGAAATATAGCAAACAGGGTAGGACATGCGAACAACCCGCGGGTCAAGCCAGGTCAACAAGGCCCATGAACAACTTTGAATTTATTATGTGCCTCGTTGCTAGGATGGCTCCAAAGTCACCGTTACAAATTCCCAAGACAAGAACTGATGGACTTAAGTCCAAATCAGAAGTTAAAAAACTTCTGACTCTAGCGGTAATCGAACCCTGGACCTCCTGCATTGGAAGCAGAGACGCTAACCACAAGACAACGAGCCACACAAAAAATAAAAATAATAATAAAGCATTTTATTTTTATATTTTTTTTGAACTTGAAAGAAGGATGTTTATTGCACCTTATAGGCCTAGTCGTTCCGATAGGCAAAATTGTAGGCTCAAACGGGGTGGCAAAAGTTCACGCATACCATTTGATTCCCAACACCCACAGTTTTAATTTTAAACTTGATAAACTCAACATTTTGTTCGCCTTCATAGCGTCGCAACGCTATGAACACGACCGAGGCTCAATTTTTTTGTCCGCACACTGACAATTTAAATGTGAAATTACTTTGTTATAAATGCACTTACAGACATATTTATGTCCATGTTTTCAGCATTAATCACGTTTTCATATAGTGTACTTGTTATATGTCCAAATACATAAATACATTCTGTTTCATGATCAAATAGACCTCAAGATACGTTTTTTTAAGGATACGCACTGCTTTCACTTGATGTTAAAGGTACAGTTTATTCAAAAATGGTTATTTAAATGCTCAAGATAATAGTTAATAGTGTTGGCAACAAAATGGCTTTCTTGAATTTGGCCAAAAATGTAACAGATACACTGTAAATAATAAAATACCTGATTATGCGCGTGGAACCCGAATCGGGAAAAACATACTTTTGCAATGGTTCGTAATTTTTTAACCCTACTTTAAAAATCCCGCTCAAAATACATTTCAAATAAACACAACAATAAGGAATATTTGGAATTAAACACACCTACCCTTGAGTGTCCAAGGCAACTCAAATGTTCTCTCCTCTCTCTTACTCTGCCACTCTCGGTCACTCTCTTCTCACGTTGGGCCCTCCTTACAATATCAATGGTAAAAATACAAATATTACTACATCCACATTAAAGGTCACCTGAAGTTACTTTGATCATAAGAGCAAATGTCAATGATTATTTTAATCCATAGATAGCGTTGTATAGAACGAATCAATTGACTTGCTAAGTTTATTTTACAAATAAAAATACTTTAATGTTGGACAGTATAATTTAGAACAGGTTAAAGGTCAAATTTGATTCAATATACGGAATATAACATTTTATCATCAACAAAGCGATTTCTACAAAACTGTGCTGTCAACTAACCAATAGACACCTACATGGGAAGCTTGGTAGGCTCTAGCGAGCTCCCAATACAGTCAACTGCCAGTTGTTGGTAACAAAGTGCTTACATGCACAGTTAAATCAGGACACAAGGTTAAAACAGTACTGGAAACTGGAAGTGCGGAAAAGTTAGGTCTTCTCCCAAGTAGTCTCAGCGTTCATTAAAACAGTGCCTTAATATTGTCATAACAGAGATACAGGTTAAAAGATTAAGACCTTCCTATGTGGATCCACTCTGATAAACAACAAATCATGTTTATAAGATCTATTTCCCCAGCAATTCCCTTGTTTATAACTAGGGAAAGTCGTTGATAGACGAGTGAGCAAGCCATGTGTTGAGTACCCGGAAACATTACCTTATTCTCCCCAAAACCTAAGGCTGAATCTAGCTTGCATGGGCATCTCCTCCACAGTTTATTAGGCTAGAGTGGTGCATTAGGCCTTACAGTGTTGACGCGCCCTTACTACAACTAATCTCAAACCCCTCTCATTTATACTCATAATATATTAATGTTACCAAGTACTCAACACATGGCTTGCTCACTCGTCTAACAACGACTTTGGCGTTTTCCTAGTATATTATAAGTATTAAATAAAAGGGGTTTGAGATTAGTTGTTATAAGGGCGCGTCAACACTGTATGGCCTAATGCGCCACTCTAGCCTAATATACTGTGGAGGAAATGCCCATGCTAGCTAGATTCAGCCTTAGGTTTTGGGGAGGAAAGGGGATGTTCCCGGGTACTCAACACATGGCTTGCTTACTCGTCTAACAACGACTTTGGCGTTTCCCTAGTGTTACCGAGCACTCGACACATGGCTTGCTCACTCGTCTAACAACGACTTTAGCGTTTTCCTAGTATGGTTTCAGAGGGCATCAACCAATCGTGTAGTCGTTTTCGCCGTCTTCGTACTGAATGGAGGCTTTGACATAGTTCAGGTTAAGTTGATTTGGATTTAGGGCGCGTCAACTGTTAGGTTATAATACGCCACTCCAGTCAAGGAGATATAGGAAGGAAAACCCCATCAGAACAGAATCAGCTACAAGTAGGTGAAAGGAAAAGAGGGGTTCTCACGTCGTGGTCGTCATCGTCTTTGTCATAGTTCGTGTCGTTATAGTCGTCGTCGTTGTGGAGGTCGTCAGTGAAGGAGGAGAGGTCCCCGACGACGACTACCAGAGCTCGCCTCTAGTTTCGAGGAGTAATACTCTACTTACCAGCTGACGATTGTGAAATGGAGTTCGTTTAGGCGCGAGCCATCTCTTGGCCAAATGTCCGCCTATATCTATAATCTAGACTTTCCATCACATGACATTGACATTTAAGAAAACAAAAATCATAAACACGTGGTGATAACCACCGACTTGGTGATTTTTTATCTGCCACCGAAATTATTGTTTTTAATTTATTTTATATAACCATGGCTGTGGCCTTCTATACGTATGGCAAATGTAAACATTTGCAATCTAGGTTTAAAATTTTTAAGTTTTTTTATTTATTGTAGGTTTAAATCGCAACAGATTTGTATCAGTTTGTTAGCAGTTCTCAGTTAGCTGGTAACGGATGTATGTTTAAAATTTCTGCTCTTTATGTTAAGCCGTTCGGCCGTTAGGCATTGGACAGACAGTCACAACATTCACAGTGAGTGCTGGTTTTTTCGACCTGCGTTGTAGACTACGTTCGCTGCGCTCACTCGTCTAATGATGCATAACTAGGAAAACGCTTAAGTCCCGCCGCGTTGTTGGATGAGCGTAATTGGTGCATTGAGCTACCATGTGTTATGCCGATTTTCTGTTGTTTTGTGAAAAAATAAAATTAAATAAAATAAATAATTAACTTAAATTTTTAATTATTTTAATTAATCGTAATAATTTAAAAAAAAGGAAAAAATCGTAATATTGAAATTTTCATAAGAAATAATTATTCGATTGCGCACAAATTTTACACAAATATATTAATTCATAAAATTGAGGTTCTGTGAAAATATCACTAGGAAAACGCTTAAGTCCCGCCGCATTGTTGGATGAGCGTAATAGGGGAAAATTCCACTTCCGCCAAATACTGTACGAATAATTTTTTTGAAGAAGTATTTCGTCCGATTACAAATATGTACTTTGTTTTTCCGTGAAATAATAATCCAGTGATTTATAGCCGTTTTAAAAGCACAGATTTTAAAGGGCAAAAACGACTGTGACGTCAGAACTGTGTTGATCCAACGCCGTCTGGATAAACATACATCCAGACCAAAGATGTTGGGGAAAGTTTTAAAGTAATGAGTAAAAAGCCCGGGTTTTAAAAAAGCGCCTACGTATAAGAATGTAACAGATGGCGACTTTACATTTAATAAGAAAAGAGAAAAGGCTTTCAATCAAAAACAAAATGAAAAAGTTAGGTTTAAACCTAACTAAAAATTATTTTAATACAAAATTAGAATCGTCCTTAATTAGTTATTAATTAAAATTTTTCCCCTTTACAAGCCCTGGGCCCCTTAATTTTGGCCCCTCTCCTTTGTGTTTTGACAAAACCCCCCCCTAAAAATTTACGATGACAAATTAAAGCCTAAATTGTGAAAAAAAGAACGGGTTGAAAAATTTTAATACCAAATGTGTTATTTTTATAAATTTGGAAAACTTTACTCAAAAAAAAAACAAAAGGGTGAAAAGACATCCTTTGGATTGTTTTTTGGGCCCCGGAGGGCACAGGTTTCTGTAGTAAATATTACAAAAAACTAATTTTTTTAAATTTTCCCTTTGACTCCAGCAACTTTTTTTGGTTTTTTTGTCCCGTAAAAGTCGCACGTTTTTTGGCCAAAAAACCCCAATTTACTTTCGTTTAAATTAAAAAAAAAACATTTTTTTAAAAAAAAAAAAAAATAAAAAATAAAAAATTTAAAAAAAATTTAAAAATTTTAAAATAATAAATTCCTATTTCATTCGCAATGGCGGATTTTTGTTTTCTTGAAAAAATATTTATAAGGAAAGATTTTTTTAAAAAAATAAAATCAAAAAAAAAATTAAAATTTTTTTTTTTAATTATCGTAATTTTAAAAAGGAAAAAATCGAAATATTGAAATTTCAAAGAAATAATTATTTGAACGCCAAATTTTAACGAATACCAAAATTCAAAAAATTAAAGGGTTTTCTGTGAAAAAATCTTAAAAATGGAAAAAACATGTAAAAAATTAAAATTGGGATTTCTGAGAAATTTTTTTGTTTGCCTAAAAACGTGGCAGTTTTTGGGTTTTAGAGATTTAAAGGGCCCCAAAAAATTTCATCGAAATTTGGGTATCGGTTTTACCCGGGAATCGTTTTTAACAGACACACAAAAATACAGAAAAAAAGAAAAAAAAAAAAAAAAACCTTTTTTTCTTTGGGGGCCCTTCGCTCCTACGCTCACCCAATAAAAAATTTAGATAAAAAAACCCCCTTTTTGGAAAAAAATGAGGTATTCATCACCAATGGGCGGAATGCACCCTCCTGGACACACAGAAAGACGGACCTGGGGTTATGGACTCGATCCAGGTCGTAGGATGGTTCGGTAGTCTAACAAGATGAATGCTCCCCATCAGGACATTAAATGTAAAATGTTTTAATCACAAAAATGTAAATGTGAACATTCAAGTGGATTGAAACTACATTAACACATTTTCATTGTTCAGTAACTGGGGAAATCTAAAAACACGCACCAAGCGCTCGATTTTTCTTTGAATGTGTGACGAATACTCTTAACTTGGTGTTTGGTGGGCCCCGGCTAATGCTGCGGAAAACCCGTGGCTATTTTTTTTAAATTCACCTTTGTCTCCACCTCCTAGGGAAAATATGTTTTTCTGATAAGCATAAAAGTAAAAATTTGGGAAGAAAATTTTTTTTCAATCTGTAAAAATACTACAGGTTTTGTCCGACTGAGAAAAAAAATCATAGCCAAAATATCAAACTTTATTTCAGAAAATCCTTTTCCCCTTGTTATACGAGGGTGGAAGAAAAATTTTTTTGGATGAGCAAGCGAAGATTTTTCACTGACCCTAAAAAAATTTAGCCCAAAGTTTTTTTTTTTTTTTTTCCCTTTTTTCGCATCTACGGGCAAATGGCATATGGGGATTTTGTTTAAAAATGGAAAGGGCCCTTTAAAATCCTGAACTTAGCCCGCCACATTTTTGGGAAACAACAAAAAAAATTTTTTCCATGAATATCTTATTTTCGATTTTTTTAGTTTTTAGTTCAATATTTTTGTGGTTTTGGGGCCGATTCGCCCAAACGGGTGGGGCTACAACTTAAATTTTTTACAGGGACTTTAAAGGGTTGGTTGTATTGCTTTTTAAAAAAAAATTGAAAAAGTTAGCCAGAATCCAAGAAAAAAGGTTTTAATATGGTTTTTTTAGGGTTAATAAAAATTTAACAAGTAACATAAAAAACTTGACAACAATCACCTAAAATGATTCAAAAAGCACTTGCCAAGGAAAAAGTGGTCCCACGCAAACAAAAAACTTACAAGAAGCTCACCATCAACGAAGGGGATTTTAGCGTTTTCCTAGTAAAAAAAATTAAAAACCTAGGTGGGCCTAAGTACTAAACTTTACTTTTTTTTTGGGGATGAACTCAACCTTCCAAAAACCTTTATTGTCCACTTTCATTGTGAATTTTTTAATCTCAACATGCGAGTATGTGGAGTGGGGGGCGGGTAAAGCCCCAGCCGCCAGGGGCATTTTTTTCCCTGATATTATTTGATTGCCTAAAAACCCTTTTTAGGCGATAAAAAGGATTTTAAAATGCCTATTAAAAATCACTCGCTGGTTGCGACTGGGAGAAATTTGGAGGGTTGATGAAAATAATTTGCAAAACTTAGGCCACCCCCATTGTTCAAAAAAATTTTAATACTATAGGCCTTGTACGAATACATATAAATAGTAATAGGTGCTAGGTTATATCCTGCCCCAAAAAATTTAAAAAAAATTTTTTTTGTATGTTTTTGCACGAGTTTGGGGTTTTGGGTTTCCCTTCATCCAGACAAAATTTTTACATCTTTTTATGGCTTAAAAAAGGGAACCTAAATAGGTGCGCGGGGAAGGGAAACGGGTACACTGATCACATGGCATTGGAAAAAAACCCCTCTTTGAACTTGCACTACCGTATCTCCCGACTGAGACAAAATAAATTATTTTTAACCACACGCGGACTTAAATTTTTTCTACGATTATGTTTTTTTTAAAAAATTTTCAAAAACTTAGGCCCATGCCAAATGTTTTAAAAGAGCAAGTTTTAAAAATATGCGTAATTTCGGGGTTGCCTTTCCCCTAAAAAAAAATAGAAAGAGAACGCGTCCCACGCAGCAGAGGAGATGCTTTTCTTGCGCATGCGCACAAAGGTAGGCGCATTTTTGTTGCCATGGACAAAATCCTACGCAGGTGTAAGGTGGGGATGCCATGCAACATTGAGTTTTTTCGACGAAGCCGTAGCACATTTACTTGGCCAATAGCCCCAGACGCGCCCCTAAATCTCGAGAATTGCAGGGGGGGGCCCCTTACAAGTACCCTTTTTTTAAACTCCCTCATTTTTAAAAAAAAAAAGGGGATAAAATTTTTGAAAAAAATATCGACGTTTTAGGTAGCAAAAAAATAATGTTCTCTCGTGTGTTGAAAAACCTTTTTTTGGGCTTAGTCGGGGGATAGGAATGCAAAATTCGAAACGGGGTTTTTTTCCTGTGCCCGTGACAAGTGTGACCTATTTTTTTCACCTACCCCTTTTTTTTTTCCTATATCGGATCAGATTGGGGTTGAAAATTTTGGGTGATGACTGTGCCACCACCCTTGTATCTAGGCCTGCCCTACATATTTTAGGAGTCAAAGCCTAAAATGGGTTTGGGGAAGCTGTTTTAATAGGGGGGTCAAAAAATTTAATTTTTTTGATAAAATTTGGGCCCGCAAACAATTCAGTACGTTCAATGAAAAAGTTGTAATTATACTGCCGCAAAAAAATTTTGAACGCACTGTTTGTAGTTTGCTCAGGGGTGTTTGGGTACACATTTTCCAAAAAATTTAAATATTGCCCAAAGAAAGGGTTTTGCTGGGTTTTTTGTTATACAAAATGCTTTCACATAAAAAACCCGGATTAAAAGGCATTTAAAATACTTAGTAGGGCGTTTGGGAGGCCCACTGAAAAAGAATAGTGTGCAGTCAGGATTTTTAAAAGAAAAAACATCATTTTAGTCCCAAAGTAACAAATTTAAGTATGGTAGGCCTAAAAAAACCTAGTAAAATTAAATTGGTTTCACTTTCACTGTTTTAAATGTCTTAAGAATTTATTTATACCCTCTAGAATGGATCGGATTTTGCTTTAAAGTCTCAAATTTTTGCAACTTTGGGTAACGAGACGAAGGGAGGGGCGTAAGGGGGACGGGGAAAAGGGGGGCAGGGTACGGTTTAGGGCATGAGAAATCTTTTTTTGTTTATTTCATCTTCTAAAAAGTCTGAGCACTCGCACGAGCATTGCATCTAATTTGGATTTTTATTTTTAGGGAGGGGCCTACCCTTTTTTTCCATTTCCAGTGTTCTTTTCAGGCCGGGGAATGCGGGTGCCCTGCCCGGCAAGATTTATTTCCACCCCGGCAAGTCCCACTGAAAAAGATAAATAAAAATAGTTGGCCTACATTTTAAAATCATTTTAACAGTAAGAAATCTCACAAGCATAAAAAAACTTTTCAAGTTTTTTTTAACATGGTTTTTTTTGTGGGGCCGGGTTTACAGCAGAAATTATTTTTATTTAATGAAAAAATTTACGTCTTTTTTCCATTTATATGATATCTAGCCTATTTGGTTTAATTGCTTCAATAAATAAAAAATTTAACTTGTCACTCTTTCTTTTGGGCTTTCAATTTTTATAGTTTTCAGGTGCCCTTTTGGGCTCCGTAGCAACCCCGGTACGCTACGTATTTTGGGCACCTTTTACAGCAAACAGAGTGCGGGTGATTTATGTGTCACCCCGCCGTCATGAAACCGATGTGGCTTTTAAAAAAATATCAGAACGGGGGGATTTTGGACCCGACAACCTGCCCAAATTTTTTTTGGGGTAGGGGTCGAGCAATCCCTTGGGTGAAAAATTTGAAACAAGCTCAAAAGTGAAGTTACTGCTCCTTTTTCCCTAATTTTTAGTTTCAATTTCCCCCCGATTCTGAACCAAAACGGGTGGGGGACAAAAGTTATATTTTTTTAATACGGACATTAAGGGAGCGTTTTCAAACCCCGTGTCGCAACACATTGTGCCAAGTATTTTTTTTATTTTAAACAGGGAGGGACGACCCAGTGTCTCCTTTAAATGAACGGCTCTCTTTTGTGATTCTGTCTGTCTGTCTGTCTGGTCTGTACGGTCACCGAACCGCTGAACAGATTGGGCTGAAATTTTAAACAGACATCCAGTATGAGTTTACTGAGACTGCTAACAAAATCAGCCAGATCCATTGCGATTTAATCCTACAATAAAATAAAAATGTGATTTTTAAAATATCGATAGCATTTGTTTAGTAGCAGCTAGCGGGACGATATTTTACGTGGCTTGCATGGCCTAAGCATTTAGCTAACTGCACGGAGGGTTGGGGTTCGATACCCGCTAGCTCGAAAATTTTTTATATTTTTACACCCACATTTATTTTGGAGGGGTGTTAAAAGGGAAAAAAAAACTTTTGGTGATTTTGTTTTATCTTGGAAATTTGTTAATGTTTCACGCTAATACGTTTTGAATACGATTCGCAATTCAAATGTTCAATTATAAACTAGGGAAACGCCTAAGTCGTTGTAAACGAGTGAGTGAGCCACATGGGTGAGTACCGGTATCATTCCTACTGGGGTAGATCCTTAGTTAGGGAGAAAGGGATGTTTCCCGGGTACTAACATCTGGCTACTCACTCACCGTTTTACAACGCTTTGGCGTTCCTAAAAATTTTTAAACGAGGGAGCGGGGCGACCCCGAGTGTCTCCTTCAACTCGAAAGGCTCTCATTCGTGATTCTGTCTGTCTATCTGTCTGTCTGTACGTCGAAAATCAGCCGATAAAACCGCTGAACAATTGGGCTGAAATTTTTTAAACAGACTCCGGTACGAGCTTACTGGAAACCCGCTAACAAAATCAGCTAGATTTTATTTTCGATTTAAACCCCACAATAAATTAAAAAGTGATTTTTAAAAATATCTATAGATTTGTTTGTAGAAGCTATGGGGCGGTAAAAACTGGGCTTGCATGGCCTATTTGGGAAGCATTAGACTACCGCACGGAGGGTTTTGGGTTTGATACCCATTAGCTCGAAATTTTATTTTTTACACCCAATAGGCCCATTTTTTTGAGGGGGGTTAAGGGTAATAAAAATTGGTGATTTTTTTTTATCTTTGGGAAATTTTTAATGTTTCACGCTAAAACGTTTTGAACATGATTTGCATTTTTAAAAGTTTAATTTAAAAAATAGGGAAAACGCCAAAGTCGTTGTTAAAAAGAGTGAGTGAGCCATGTGTTTGGGGAAATTTTTTTTAAAAAATCCTACCCGGGGGAAAAACAAAACCCTTTTCCC